>OMKK01039494.1:2178-15222 GCA_900302305.1 Polymixia japonica | reverse complement strand
CGCCTCTCTCACGCTTCTCTGCAGATGAACCTGACGGGAGGACGAGCGAGGGAAGGACGTCTTCCTACTGAATCCTCACCGCCTTAACACGCGATCTCCAGCGGCAGGGACGGCTGACCGTATGTCCCCGAGAAATAATATCTCATTGATATCAAAACCTTTATTACGTTGTTAAAGCCAAATGACCGGGCACATTTACGTTGACGAGATTGTTTTGGGGGAAACTTAATTCGGACAATAGGAGGTAGAAGGTGCGGATTTAACTTTGGTGTCAACAGGATATTTGGGTCAATGAATGAAATTTCCATTGTCTGATCTATTTATAGTGTTCCTGTTGACAACTCAGCACTTACGATTTTATAGCCTTCAACTCCTTCGTGGTTTTATATTCACCTAGAACTATTTTTGCTGCTACACTCTATATTTATTTTTTCTCTTTTACCTTGTAAGGAAAAACTCAGGTCGTACCTTTGGGGAAATACTTGAATTTTTTTAACTCCATTCAAAACAATGTTAAGGTATTTCTTTAATTTTCCCACTCTTGTTTACTTGTATGAACCTTTTCCTAATATTTTTCGTCAGATGATTCAAATGATTCCAGTAGTTTTTAGGGGCCGCGTCATTCTAACTATGTCCAGTGTTTGTTTTTTATTTTTCTCCAGGAATATCACAGCTTTGATTATGTGATATAGAGATTAGAGACATATTTTTCTGCCTTAGACAGTGGTCAGGTGGAGGGCCAAGATTATACAGGTTTTCATTGCAAACAAACAACAGCTTGGTTTTAACAAGCGCACCTTCAACCAGAGAGGGTGTCACGAAGTCGTGAAATCGGCTGGTGGATTGTGGAGTTTGACTGAAAGCCGGCGTCGTCTAGGTCCTCCATGACACATGACTGCTCACCACTGACCTGGGATCCTTTTCAGTGCCTAAAGAGATGTTTAAAAAATATATATAGGTTTTGGGAGATTGAATGCTAATACTTTGAAATTGCAAAATTTCAATGTTTTTTTTTTCAAGAAAGATTCTCTAAAGTACAACTTGGATTCTAAACGGCACAACGGTACCTTGTTTAGAGGTTCTCTGAAACATCTTTCCCTGTTAGAAAAGATAGCGATTTGGAAATTGAAGTGATCAGTATTGTTAGTTTAATTTTTTTCAGTTCATTGTGCAGCTCTATTAGGGGTAATTCATAAAACTCAGTGTTTGCATTTTAGGAGCTGAGACCGTCATGGTAGAATGTGTGCATTGCAAAGGTAACTCATAAAGTCCATCAGAAAACCTCTGTCACCTTTCTCTGTTGCTTTGGATTGCCCTGGTTTGCTGTTTCCAAAATACATGTAAAATATGTAAAATGTTTTCATAATTAAAATGTAATTTAAACAAATTATGTTAAAAACATTTCATAAGTCAGTGTCATCAGTCTCTTCAGGAACACGTGACAATCTTCTACCGCCTCTTAAAATACAAAGTTCTGCAGGTCAGAACTCTAGCCTCCTTTGAGTGTTTCATTGGCTGTTTCCTGTGTCAATCAAATCAATCACATAACTCCCTTCCACGCTCCTCCAAGTTCGTCTCCGTTTGAGTGTTTCCTGGGTTTCGACCACGCCTCTTCCCAGAGCAGGAGACAGAGGCTGAGGTTCCTTCCGTTCAAGTCTTCATCTGCGTCTGTATTTGCATGCAGACCTGGAGGACCACATAATAGTAGCAGTAGTGTTGTTTTAGTTCTATTAAGCCCCAGTTTGAGTAATTGCTAAACATGACAATTATGTTAAACATTGGCACCAACATATTAAACATTTATTCATGCCTTAGGTAAGTGTTAGCTCAACATGAATTCATGCATGAACGAACATTAAGGTTAGTTCATGCATGAGTTAAGACAACCTTATTATACGTTTTTTACCATTAAGCTTGTATTGTTTGTCTTGCAGCAGCCCTGTTATTCGAACACCAGTGTGTCCAACTCTTCCTGTAATTATAGTAGCTTTTTCATTTTATAAGTGCAACAATATTTTCCAGGATTGCGTTGAGATGGACGACTTTTTCCACTGCTGATATTGATTTTAAGGGCTAGATTTGAAGTTTCAGCGCGTATAAGTATCGATCCTCTGCTGTGCCCCGAGAGCCACTTTGTTAGGGGATGGAAGGACGTGGCGGCTCCATGTTCCTTCTCTGTTTTCAGTATTCAGGATCTAACTAGTTGATCTGGACATTTCTCAAGAGCTGCCGCAAACGATCCATCACTGGCAACGGTAATTAAACACTAAAGGGGTTGGACTGTATTAGCCAGGAATGAGACATAAATAGAAAAGGCATGGGTTTGCAGCGTGTGAACGGCTGCTTCCTGCTCTGTTGTTCCAGACGCCGTCCGGCTGCATAACGTCTGAGACTGGAACCATCACCCTACCTCTTTAACATCCACCTTGCACACTCCCTTTCTGTGTTTAGTATGCACATGTGCAAATCTGTTGTACATATTTATTCATTTTAAATCAATTAAAATTAGAATTAATTTAAATAAAGTTAATCTTTTTTTTTTTTTTACAATCTTTACAATTTACAATCTTCAAGCCATCCTTCCATCCAGGTTGTCTTCAAGACATCAAGTCCGTTTAAATGGTATTTTGCTACATTGTCTCTCAGATCAGAGAATTCTCTCTCAAATCATCCAGCCTCTTTCCGTTATCTGAACTGATTTATTCATGTTTACAAAAAACTTGCCACACATACAAATGAAATATCAAACATCACAGATGTACAGATCCATGTACAATATCACCAAACATTTAGACAAACAAGACTTTCTATAGACTGATATTTACACAAGTATCCACAAAATCATACACTGAAAATACATGATATTTCACATATTTACAATAGTCACACGTTTTATAATCGTCACAGACAGTAACAGTACAATACAGGGCATTCTCAAACATTACACTTCCATAGTGAACAAACAGGAACAGCAAAGGATGGAGCTGCGTCCAAACTTTTCAGGAATGAACTAGAATGCTGTACTCAAACTGTAAACGACCACCTTGGCTGCAGTTTGACACCATAATCTACAGTAGGATGGGATCTCCAGTATGCATGAGTATCAAAAATAGACAGTAAAATAAATGCGTTGGTCATTATTACATTCACTTTGTTTTAACTTTGTCGTAAAAGTTCTTGGGTCCATATTTGTTCTTCTTTCGTATGATTATTTCAAAAGAAAGATAATAATTGCATTTAGATATTTACATTTAAATGTATCTTCTTAAAAAGTGGTCAAAATACAGGATTTTGGAGAATGCGCTTTTTGATTGGCAGTCGAAGAGGGATCTGAATAACAGCTAACAATCATGCAAAATGTCTGGATCAGAACGGGCGTCTGCTCGGGGTGGTTTGGCTTTTTAGAAATTACAACTGTTTATTCTTCCCACAATGGATCTTGAAAGCAGGTGACAACATCAACACGTCACAGCAGGCGGAAAAACACTACAAGACTGGCTGGCTGGCCCGTTAGCTGACATCTCGCATGGATCATAGTTTATATTATGTTAAGTTGAGATGATCCACATCGCTGTATGTTTGTGTGCAGGTGTATATCATTACATTGTTTTCTATGGAGTTCCTTTACATTGGTCTCGTAGTTTGAACGGGTTAAGAACCAAATGGAAATGGACAATTGAAGCGATTGTGGTTCACAACAAGCTTCTGAAAGCAGACATACCGCGCTAACTTTGGAGCAAATCCCACCAGAAGCCTTTTCCTTGGTCTCCTCTCCTCTGTCTCCTGTTCCTATGGTGACCAGGTGCCGCACATCATTTTTATCGCCGCGTCCCACATATTGAGACATATACGTCCCGCATTTTGATTGGCTCTAGTTTTCAAAAGTCAAACCACTGCGGGACAGACGCTTTTCTAAAATCGGTCTTTTATCCAATGGCTGTGAAGAAAGCAGGGAAGGCTGTCAATCACGGGGCTGTGTCTGATGTCTATCAAACTGCGCACACGTGGGTCAAGTGCAGGTTAACCTATCACCGTCTTTGCTGCCTAAGCTCCGCCCAACAGGGAAAATAGATCAAAACATTCATATCAACCTCTTACTCAAACCCTTGCTGTGTTAGTCAGATTGAACAAACTCCAGCTGTATTAACTCTTGACCCAGCTCTGTTCATTACTAGTAATTCAGGCCCAAGGTTTTAAAAAGAGGGCAGTTTTAGAAGACATTGCACTTTTAACAGACATTTCTCTATGTTTCACCTCCTGCAGTTTCAGTGAAAGTGAAGCACTCCTATTGGACTTAACCCCTCAGCATTCTGCATGTCGGCCCTCAGGCCAAAGAGCTCTAAATGAGAATGGGGATATGATAAAGGTTTTTAACACAGGAATGCAATCTCAGTCCTTTAGTCCCGTATCTCCAGCCAGCTAGATAGATAGATAGATAGATGTAATGTAAAGTTAATACAGAGATGGATGGAACATTCTGAAGCCACGGGAGGATTTAGAGAGAGAGATGGATGGCTGTAAACAGCTGAAGCTAATCATCCGATTCCGTGAGTAAATCATTTTTCCCTTTAAGGCTGAGTCTTTCTTTAACTGAGAAAGTTGGCGGAGCTGGCAGGATGCTTTCTCAATCTGACACTTATCCATTTCCATTTAGTCTGACTCTCAGCTGCAGTCCATCCACAACAATATAATGCCCACTATTTGGCAAAACACCTCTTGCTGAGAATCACATAAAGGACCGAGTCAACAAAATTCTAATTGTCTTTCAGAGTTCTAGAGTCAATATCAATGTATTACAGGGAAATAGAAACCCACTACAAGCTATTACACCGCACAGCTCGTACCACATTCAAACTGCTCCATGCCCACAACACAAACAGTAGGACCAGTGAAATTATTGCTTACAAACAACTGTAACATTTATCAAGGTATTCTTAATTGTCATAATCCTCTATGTACTGTATGTACCCATCAAGAGATGAATACTACTTGGCACAATGTGTAATAAAACTGAAATGGAGAAATGCTAAACACAACATAATAGTGTCCACTTTTGAGGCTGCTGGAGTGTCTGGAAACATAGATGCACTTCAACCACTCCAGATATTTCTATTTGTTTTTGCCCAGATATGCATTAACTACTACTATTTATTTAAAAACGGCAGTTACTCATCGTTGGCATGAAATGATAACATGATACACCATACGGTGCAATAAAGACTTTGGTCAAGTCCAGAAAAAGTTGAATAATATCGTAACACATAGGCTTAGTGCTAGCACAGTACGGTAAGGTTGAATACACTGCAGTACAGTTCAGCTCGTCAGTGTGTGTGTGTGTGATCTATATCAAAACACTAGCACATATGGGCTGGGTCGGTTTATATGAGCAGCGTGAAGGATCCAGGCCAGGGATCAGTGTCCCAGAAGCATCTTAACATTAAGCTCCTCTGTGTCAATTTGCTAACGGTCGCTAGCCACTCTTTCATTGGTCACTTATCTACTGCAGGGCCCAGTGGGGCTCGCCAAGACCATGTCTAAATTAAAAAGTTTATAGCGCAAGATTGAAAAAACTCTTTGCTTGATGAAACATCTCTTTTTTTTGGTCACAAGGTGCAAAAATAGACATATTTGCAACTTTACTAGAAAGCAGGCTGATGGGACAAAGATGATCTTAGCACGCTTTAAAAAACACAGCGCAAACCAGTCCAGTCCACTGGGTGAGATTGAAATGGGCCTAAGCCAGCCTAGTCCAGTTGGTGTCAGCGTGGTAGCGTAGCGCCCGGACGGGCCCGCTATCAATCCACAGGGTCCTTGCAGTGAGTGCAGTAGGCCATGTCGTCACAGTAAGGCTCAACTTGGATGGTGACGCTGCTGAAACCAAACTTAGTCTGGAGGAGCTCGGTGGCCTCCTTCAGGACCGTGTGGGGGTCAGTGTTGTCTTCTGAAGAGAGAACATGCAAAGGACAGGAAGTGATGTTCTCTCATATCCACTCACGAACAAGACTGTGCACAGACACACACACCAGACACACTGCTTCTGGTCGGTGTGCAACCCACAAGCTTTATTCTGTTCTTTTACCCTCCAGCTCTGCACGCTGTTTTGTATTTTTGTTAGCACTTCAGTTGAAGGAATAATAATATCATCTTCATTGTCTTCCTAACAACAATGTATGAGAATGTGCAAGAAATGCACTCTCTGAAAGTTAAACGCTAAAACTAAAACCAACACAACAATCTATCACATTATATGACATAATACATTGTGTGGGATAATGTACAGTGAGTCGGTCATTATTGTGAAATAAACCCTTCGTGTCGGGGTCCTGCATCGCCCTGTCGGGGTTTATGCGACCGGCTCGCTGGACATGATCCCGCTTATTACACGGCTACTTACTAAATAATTTGTCACAAAATATAACAACAAAAAAATGATTTTATTGATTTTAAAATTATTTTATTGATTTAAAAATTATTTTATTGATTTAAAAATTATTTTATTTCTTCTGCTAAAAAAATCTGTGCTACTAGCTTAAAAAGCACGTGAAATTCGCGGACGACGGACGTAGTTGCTAAAACTGTACATGGAAAAAAAAAACGTTCTTAGTTACAATAAGACTGAGCAAGTACTTTAGTGTTTACTGTATATGTGAGGTATTTATTCATCCTCCAGAGTCTATGATCAGAACTGCGTCCAGCAACGGTCTCTTATTCATAACAGCGGTCTGCTATTGTGTCATGGTTTTGCCCTGCGTGGCTTTTAGTTATTCTGCTTTGCCTTGTTTTGTATAGTTAATTTGGTTCCTGTCTTGATTTTGCCCTGCGTGGTTTTAAGTTCATTTTGTTATCTTGTTCCTTCAGTGTAGTGTTTTCTCAGTGTTGGTTCTCCCTGTGTCTATCTGTCCTTTATATCTCTGTCTTTCTGTATCTCCTGGTCTTTCTCTGTCTCTCTCTCTGTACCCTTTGTATCTTTGTCTCTCTGTGTACATTTGCCCTCTCTATGTCTCTCTATCTCTCTCTCTATGTCTCTCTATCTCTCTCTCTATGTCTCTCTATGTCTCTATTCTCTCTCTCTATGTCTCTCTATGTCTCTCTCTCTGGTTTCCCCGTGTTCCCTCTGCCTCTGTGTTTCCCCTCCTGCATCCTGGTGTCTTCTTGTCTTGGCTGCGTCTTGTTTTGATCATGTTTTCTGTTCAGTATCTAGGTTTTGTATTTCTATGTGCATTATGTTCCCTGGTCTGTTTACTTTAGTTCCTCATCTAGTTGTGTTTCCTTGTCTAGTCTTAGTCAGCCCAGCTGTGTCTCCTTTGTAATCACCCAGTGTATATCAGTCTTGTTTCCCAGTCAGTCTTTGTCGGTCCATTGTGTTCTCTAGATGTGTGTGTGCTCTAGATGTGTGCTTTAGATGTGTGTTCTGTACTTGTGGTTTCTGTACATATGTGTTCTGTAGATTGGTTTCTGTAGGTGTTTTCCTGCTTGGTATTAGTCTTGTTTTTTCCTTGGATTAAATTCCCTTTTGGGTTTTTGCTCAACATTCTCCTACATTTGGATCCTCCCCAAACCAGCACATGACATGTTCAGAAATAACAGACGGTAGAATGTCTGGTTCATTTGATCACACCTGATTTCAGCCTTCAAGATCACGGTCACGACTGTCAGGGAGGATTCATAACTGAACAGTAAGTCGAGGCACACGTGTAGTTTCGTTTGCTGCAGTTACGTCATTAGAGCCTTTCGTTTTAAAAGTTAGATAAATTAAACCCGTTATCACGAGAAAACAAGCTTTGTTGTCTCGACAACGGCATTAAAGAAATAATTGCAAGCAGGGCTGTTCTCGGGGTTCCTACCAGTCAGAAGAAGAGTAACTCACCTATAGCCAGGTGAACCGAGACCAGTGACTGACCTACAGTCAGACCCCAGAGGTGCAGACAGTGCAGGGCCTTCACAGCTTCCAGAGACAGCAGCACCTCCTTCACTGAATTAAACTCTATCCCCTTTGGGGCCCCTGGGAACCAACAGCAGACACCGTGTTAGCTTAATGTGGTGAACGTTTCAAGGCTTTCTCTTCTATTCACAGAACCTTGAGCTCAGGAGCGCCTTTAACTGAAAACTGAGAAAAATGCTCATTTGAGTGATACTGGACATTTGAATGTTCTTACTTCTTCCTAGATTTCATCATAAGTGACCTTTTTAGAATGTGAAAACAACTGTAAACGATGTCTACAGCACTCATTTATTGGGACAACATTCATTAATATATGATAATAGTAATTGGTTTAGTAATTAGTTTTAGCTTTTGATATACAGTATCATACCAATGTGTATAAAATCAACATAAATGGTGGATTTTGACTACAGTTTTGGTTGGGGTTTGATCATACAAAATGTTTGCCCATGAAAATAAAGCCCCTTGATGAGATTGAGTGTAAACAGAAGAACGTAATACACTCTAGATCGGACACCAGGTGTTTATTTTTGAGCATGAATAAACCCCGCGTGGATGTTACCTTCCATGAGTATCCTGAAGACATCTCTGAGGATGGTGACGGTGGTGCAGAGGACGAACACAGAGAACAGGAAGGTGCAGATGGGATCTGCAACTTTATATTCAGGCTGAAGGAGAAGCGGGGAGGAGGGAGAATATTAGCTGTCTAGCTGCTGTATATCTCTGTATAATCACACTTCATGGTTCTTCTGAGGTTCATGTTTTTATTGTGCGTGGCCCCTGTTCAGTGAGGGATTGGGATCAGGAAACGGACCTGGCGTCAGCAACAGACCGGCCCTGTTTTCAAACCCAACACCAACCCCATCCAGACGTTAACATAAAAAGGTTGAGATAAAACCATGCAGACCGACTAGAATGCAGAGATTCGCAGCACACACTCAAACGACACGCACTATAATCGCTACAGTCGCTGATGTGTGCCGACAACCATTTAACACAATCTGAGAGCGGCAGCGCGCTAGGTGCTACGACGCGATACGCTCCACTAAAGGCACATTCAGCACAAATACATACATACATACATACATTAAGGCACAATACATAATACAACAGCTCCACCAAAACATAAAATAACTTTTTGAATCAAAATCATCAAAGACAAAATTATTATTATTATTATTATTATTTTCTTTTTTTATCAATGCAATGACCCATTCTGAGCGGCCCATGTCCACTGCCCCTGTTAAATAAATTCAAAATTGAGAAGGGAGGAAGAGAGGGAGAGATTGAGGGAGATCGTGGAGGAATACGTTTAAGAAGAGAGTGGAGAGAGAGAGAGAGAGAGAGAGAGAGGAGATATCAGATGGTGTATTGTACAGAGTCATGAGGCATTAAAATGCTCGGAGCAGCGTTGGAAAGGCAACCAAGCAGCAACATCTTGCAAAGGTTGGGAAAATTAATTCTTTTGAGACCCAATGTCTGTGCAGCCTGCAGCGTTTTCCCTTATAAGTCCCGATAACAATTTCACAGAATGCTCTTTCTTTGCTAATATTTTTTGAATATAAAGTCAAACTCGTACAGAACTTTCTTCCGCTTGCTACTTTTCCGTAGACTGACACGAGCAAATACATTTGGGATCGAGGGAGATGGCATCAGACATTTTAAATAAATCACACCAGGAAGTACACTGTAAAATAAATCCATCTTAACATGTAATTCAAGACAGTATTGCTACTATGAGCAGTGCAGTTAGTGACAATTACAGAGAACGAAACAGAGATCTTCGAGATTGACACTTTAAAACTCCAGGGAACATGTATGCATGATTGCCTTTTAATTAATTTGGGTCTTCTGGACATACAATATGCAGATACAACGTATGTAATTAATTACTTTACAATATCCACATATACTGATCTCCTGTTCCCTTTGTTTTTGGATTGAAGTGAGGCGGCACTAAACCTGGGTAAACTGCCCCTAACCAATCACAAGGCTGATGTCAGTTTACCCCTAACCAATCACAAGGCTGATGTCAGTTTACCCCTAACCAATCACAAGGCTGTTTTTCCGCAGTGTTTTATCTTTTGGTTTTTTTCATTCAAACTTTGGTGGATGCATAATATCACACTCAGGTTTGATACCATGTATACGTTTTAATGATTTGAGGCTTTGAGCCCCTGGAAAAAATTCAGAAAAAATTCAGCTAATTGAGTGAGAAAATGTAACTTTTTTATAATGTAAATCAACGTCTTGAAAGATATTGACACCTCTTGAAACAAGTAAAATGCTTGAAACAAATGAAACTTCACAGGAAATAAGTGGAATTATTTCACCCCACTGGCAAAAATAAAGAAAACGAGATTTTATAACAGAATATGAGACCAGATGACTTGTTAAGATGGGTCACTTTTGCAGTATAACAACTTATACTATTACTTTTACACAGAAATGTACCGTACATAAACATGATCCATTACTGACTGACCCGGAAGTAGATGATGGTTGCAGCCACCATAACTCCTACGCTCTGCAGCAGGTCTCCCACCACATGGATGAACGCGGCGCGTACGCTTGTGTTGCCATGGCTGCCGAGGAGCGTGTGGGAGTGGCCGTGAGCCACGGGACTCTGACCGGTCTCGTCTATCTGGCGGTAGCCTGCTCCATGGGCGTGGAAGGTGGTAGAGTGGTGGAGAATGTAGGCCATACTAGAGAGAGACAGGGACAGAGATGAGATGTTAATTGCAAAAACTCATTAGCACCTTAATAGTTGCGTAGAACCACGGTCCTGAGTCTGGCTTACTAGCAACTTTAAATAAAATACGGGCCCCCTGCGCTTGAGGCAATAATGAATCCAATGAGTCTTTTACCACAGAATCGTGAAGCAAGAGCATCTCGAAAACCAAGTCTGACCAAACCGAGAAGCACTCACACGATGTTGACGAGGACGGCACAGCCAGATGTCACCAGCATCACATGGCCGTCAATCTCGTAGTCGTCGCGTACAATCCTCTCGATGGCCAGGTAAACCAGAACCCCCGTGACGATCCAGATGGACATGACCGAGACCAGCGCCCCAAGGATCTCTGTCGGGAAGGGGGGGGTAGAATAACATCAAATGGAGTAGAATAGGGAAAGGTGCAGCAAGAATTGACATCGCTTAAATGGTCAAATACAATAGATTAGAAGATCTGAGAACAAGATTCATGGTGACATTGTAATCTGTCAATGTGTCTTTGCACCAGGGTTTCAAAGTACATATTGGCTCACGTGGAACCAAGACGACGTGCTAGGATGGTACCAGGCTAACAGCCTTACCACTTCCTGTACCATATTGGTATTTATACCGTGGCCCGGGTGAATACTCGATTCTGATTGGCTGGAGGTGTGCGTTATTTTTCAATAACCGCACGGTTATGAACGTTGAAGCAGTTGTATCGCCGTTCTAAATTAATGTGCGACACAAAAAATCAATAACCGCTAATCTTGCCCAGTGACACCGCGCTACTATCTTAAAAATCATGTGAAATTTGCGGACGTAGTTGCTAAAACTGTACATGGAAATGTTTCCAGCGAATATCTTAGTTACAACAAAACTGAGCAAGCCAAGCACTTTAGTGTTTATATGTGTGGTATATATTCAGTTTGGGAAATCCCACGATGTCTACAAAGCATTAGCTCAAGTTGGCTGACAGATATAGCGCTGCCAAAAGGTTTTTATTTTTGGAGCAAATGGCCCCAAAATATAAATCAACAAACCTTGTTTTTAATCTTTGGTAAATGGCCGTGGTATAAGCGGCATAATCCATAATTCAAATATAATAATCCGTTATTGAAAAATAACCGCACAGCCCCCGAAGCTTCGCGCTGGGGGGTTCTTCGCCCTACGTTGTGCATAATTTTTCGATAACCGCACACCTTGTCGTGAATTATCCCTTACATATACAGTATACAGTATACAGTATATATCACTCGTCATACTACATTCAGTAATCGATTGCTGTTCATTCATGGATAGAAAAGCTCTGGTTCTGACCTGATCTGTGCCAGCCAAAGTTCATGGTTTTAGTGGGGGGTCTGGAGGAGATCCACAGGGAGAACAGGCTGACCATCATGCTGCCAAAGTCTGTCAGAAGGTGAGCTGCATCTGTCATAATGGCCAGGCTGTGAGCCAGGTAGCCTCCTAAGAGGTGGGAAAACACAGATTAGTATAGTGTGATCTCTGTTAATCTGCCAAATCAGATGACCCTGACAAATCCCACGATATTGTTTACACTTGAAATCCACCACACACTTGTCCTGGCCTTGGTAACTGGGCCAAAGTCTAGCCACACTAATAGATCTTTAGTTGATCTTCTAAAAAATTCATCAAGTATTTAGAAGTAACTAGAGCGTAGGGAAGACAAAGGGGAAAATGAAGCAGAATTTGATCCTAAGGCCAGCCAGGGCACACGGGTCTCCAGAGACGGGGTCTTCATTACTAATTACGCTATCTATCTCTGGGCACATATCCCAAAAGTGAGAGCGAAACAATTTGAATGATCTTAGGGAACTGTTGTGTTCTGTGATTTAATTGAAGCCACCGATGCGTTAAGTGAATAAAGACTTCTGTAATGCATGTTCACTGTCTATGATGACAAAATAGAAAATAAAAAAAACAGTTTTTAAAGGTATACGCTGCCAACTGTGATGGCAGCACCCTCTGAGCAACAGCACCTTTAATTATCCCTGTCTTGGCTTTTAATGGACATTTTAGAAGTCTAATAAAACCTTTACTGAGGCCGTACATCATGGAACGTATGCAATATTGAGATCGTCATTTTCTGACAGAGTAATACCTTCCAGTACAGTTCAGTACTTTCCCAAACTAAAATGGCAAGGAGGTGAAACAAAAAGAGAAGACCTGCCATTCTTTTATATTCATATTATATAAACATCTGGGCAAGCGGCCAACGAATGTGAGTCATCCTTTTTACCCTGCCATAAAAAAAGGCTGCAATAAAGAGGTTTTGTGTTCAAACTAGAAAGTAATGCAAGTTCCTTAAAGCTCTTCTCCATAAAACGTATCTTCATCTGAAATGATAGCGTGTGCTAATGTAGAGGGG
>OMKK01039491.1:0-10654 GCA_900302305.1 Polymixia japonica | reverse complement strand
TATATATACTTATAATGCATGTATAATATATAATTTAAGAAATAAAAATTTACCCTGGGCATGATGTCTTTCAGCTTGCCTGAGTAAGACAAGATGTCGGATTTCCCACTGGTCTTTATTGCCGAGGTGTAGTGTATTTTCTTGGAGCTCTGCTTCGAGTCAAACAGAGACATGACCACCTTGGTGGGCAGCCCGAGCGGGTTAGGGTTATTGGGGCTGACTGCCCAGGCGGCGTACGCTGACGTCTTCAGGTCTGTCTGCGGCACATGGAGAGGCTTTCTCTTCATCAAGAAACACCATGTGAAGGTGGTGGCAGTCTTCAGGCTGGGGAAGGACAGGCGATGGCTGTCTTTGGTGTTGACCACAGACACAGACGAGTTCAGTTTCACCTGGCCGCCATGGAAGTTGGAGGGCCTTATAGGAGATTTGGCAGGAGTCCATCTCTGTTCTTCAGCTTTATCTTGAGGCTTCAGACAGTTATTAGCTGCGATGGAGGTGCTGTGACTAGCCGGAGTGATGTTCAATGAAGTGCCTGGTTCCGGAGGAACTACAGTAGTTGTGCCTTTTTCCAGCCCAGTACTGTCAGGTGACATAGGCTTACAGTCATCAGTAGCTTCTGGATCTTTATCCCCATGTTTGTCATCTTGGGGGAATGGCGGGGCCTCGGTTTCGATGGGACTGTCCGCTGGTTCAGTGGTGCACACCTGCCTGACAAGTGTTAGCTTACGCTGCCGAGTCACCTCTGCCATCTTGGAGTTAAGATAATTGACTGACCTGCCATCAGTGAGACAGGCAACACCGTGTTCGTCCTTTGCCCGCTTTTGGTGCTTTTCCATGTAGATGTCCAAGCTATTGGCAGGGGACAGCATTCGTTTGCTGGAGGCAGTAGGCTCCTGCTGTGGGCACAGGGTCACAGATGACAGTTTCTGTGTGCAATGTAAAGACCCGAGAGAAGGCGTCCTTTCTCCAGTATGGTTCTGAGTGCTGACAGTGTGAGCTTGAGTTCTGTTCTTATTTACATTTGTTGCGGTGGGGATGTCCTTATCTACACTTTGAATGGATGAGACACTGTTTTTATTGGAGACAGAGGGAGCGGGGTTCATCTGTTCATGCGTTATCAGGATCTGTGGCAACGGGGCAGCACCTGCTTGGCTCTGGCTAAACGGGTCCCTTTGTGGTCCACCAGGCAAAACAACAGATTGTCTCTTAACCTCAGAAGCGTGATGACTCTGCTGAGCGACATAGACATTTTGCAGTACATCTGAAGATTTTGAAACACTCAAAATCTGATTGGCAATAGGTATTGTTAAAATTGGCAAGGCTATCTGAGTTCCCTGTGTGCTTGAGAAGGAAAATGTTTGGCTTGCTCTCAGAGTAGGACACTGCAGTTGGTACTTGGGCACAAAACTTTTCTTTTCCTCAGAGTCAGTTGACTTATTGTGGGTATTTTCACGGCTGATCAAGATCTGACTCAAAGGTTGCTGTACCTTTTGGCATATTTGAACCCTTGACGTTTGATGCCAAGGGTGTGGAAGGCCATAGATTTGAGGCTGCTGAGTTGGGCTACCCAAATTAATGCTTTGCACCATTTGCTCATTCATCTGCAAGGGTCGCTCTCCAGAATGCAGGTTTAAAGGTTGGGCCATGGGGGGCTTGTTGACAATATGAATCTGTTGAGATCTATGCTGAGGCAAAGAGCTTACATTTGTAATGGAAAGTTTCTCCAGTGGTATGATATTTTTCCTGACGTTATGCTGACTCTCTGGACTTATCTTTAAAGACATCTGGCGAAGTAATGGCCCCCGTCGCCTTTCAATGAGCGGCACCTGGGAAGCTTGGGTGGTTTGTGCAATTTTTGGTTGTCCAGCTGGGGACAAGGATCTGCTAGGAGATACATTGCCACAGTCGAATGACTTGCTACGGTAGTCGCATGAAATCTCCACAGAGGGTTGAGTACAGCTGACCTGTTCAGATGCAGCACGTCTCATCGTGCCGGGCACCCCGAGGGTGTTGAAGGCTGCTTGTAGCCCATGAGGCTCTGGGATTTTGTTGACACAATCTCCTCTAGAAGGGCTCTCTGATCGGGACAGCTCATCTCTGTCAAAAGAAGCTGAAACACTGGAGCAGCGAGAGAGACTACTGTCCCTGCTCAGGCTTCGTGACAGGCTGGATTCAAAACTGGATTCGCCCGAGGAGTGGTCCATTTGAGCAAGACGAATTCTCTTCTTTTTAGGTGGAAGTTTCTCTGCCGGCACCTTAGACAAACTCTCGCTTCTCTGAGGCCAGTTGAATGAATCTGCAGGCTTCTCTGCTGGCTCGGTGCTCTGTGTCTCGTGTTCTCTGTCAGGCTCCTCTGTGACAAGAATTTCAGGAACCTGGATGTTGTTTTGACGGACCAGTCGAGACTGGTGAACGGGGGTCGAATTCTCACTGACCCCTGCTGCTGGGCCATCAGCACAATGTTCCATCCCTTGTTTTCCATAGTCAACACCCTTAGGTATGGACATTTTTTCACGGTAGCTATCAATTGAAACATGTGCTGTAGCGTCCGTCTTGGCCTTGATCTGGGCATCCTTCTCCATGCTGTCAACAGGAGATGTCCTGTCAAAAGACTCAGACGTCTCGAATGAATTTGGTTTGCTGAGAGAGTTGGTGTGTCTAATGACTGAAGTACCGCTGCCTTGCCTCTGCAGGTCTCCTCTCTCTTTAGTAGAGGTACTGATCTGGGCTTCTCGTATTGGTGACAATCTGGAATCTGAAGTATCTATACCTCTTGCTACAAGCTGGATCTGAGGTAGTTGTGCTTGGTTGCCCTTAAGCGGTATATCCACCATGACTCCATGCTGAGAAAATGTCCGACCCGCTGCTGCTGTTGGCAGCTGACATGAATCAAAACTGACGGAGCAAGGGGGAATGGTGTCAGTTGGAGATTGGTCATCATCGTCTCCAACACTTTTCATTTTCCTTCTCTTTCTAATTGATGTCTGCTGGTCCAGTATTCCTGGGATGGCTGTTGATCTGTTGACTGTGGACTGCTGTATGTTAACCAGAAAGACGTCTTGCTCGCTCTCTTTAACAGCGGCCGGCTTGTTTTTTGGGCCGTGAAGCTCAGAGCAATAGAATTTCTTGTGGTTTTCAAAATTTTCTAGCTTTCTGTACCGGTTACGACAGGTCTCACACTCGTACATTGTGCCTTTGCTCTGTTGCAGCTTTCTGTTTCTGTCCTGACTGTGCTCAAAAGATCTGCTTCTTTGCATCATCTCTGTGGAAATACTAGGACCATGATAGCCTTCATCCATGGAGCGGACAGAAGGCAGGCCATGCCCCTCATTTGTGGAAAAATCCTCCACTGCTACTTGCCTAACTAAGGTACGAGAATGAATAGCGGGATTTGGAGTAGATGGGGCCGATGAAAATACATCATCATTGAAAGAACTAATTTTGTCATCAAATGACTGACAGATTCGCAAAGGGTGGGGCTGAGGGGTAACATTAAGGGGAAAAGCAGAGTGTCCAGGTGTAGTAGGCATAGAATTACTCCTTGTTATTGGCAAACAATCCATTGGTGGGTATTGAGGAGGTACAGAGAGAAGAAATACTGGCTTTGATTTATCTGTGGGGGTGAACGGGGATTTGGGTATATCTGAGCTGGAGCTTGACCTTCTTCCCATTGGCTTAAGGTCAAACTGAAAAGAGTCTTTAAATATATACGATTTAGGGGAGTCTATGCTGCCCCTCCTTGAGAGAGATGTCCTTCTTGGTTTGACACTGTCCAGCTGCTTGTTGTCAACCACTGCCTCATTGTCAGATATCAGTTTGGAAATTCGCTCTTCCAGAGAGAGTGCTTTTGTTTCCAACGGTGGACGCATCTGTCCCGGTGAGGCTCGTGGCTTTTCCTCAGCCGCTACATGCATTACTGTGCCAACCACGGGAAGGACATTAGGAAGAATGCTCTTGGAAATTTCCATGTCTGCTGGTGGAGTTATCTTTACAAACGGACTAGGGGGGCTCATGGCCTGGTCGGCACTCTCAGAGCGTGAGAAGTAGCCAGAGTCTGTGCTTCCTAAGCTGCGGGGACTAAGGAGGCTCTTGGCCTGCTGCTGCTGAGAAAAGTCTGTTGCTTGTTGTCGCTGAAGTTGAGCGTGTCCGCCTAAGAGTGGAGACTTGCACTGCTGGTCTTCGTCTTCACTCACGGTATCCAGTGAGGGATTTGTACAGTCCACCTCTTTCAGAGATGACAGGACGGTGATGCTGGATCTCAAATTGGCTGTCTGGAAGTCTCGTTGCCGCTGTGCAGCGGCTTGCTCCGGCGCTACATCTGTAACCCTTGGACTGTCTGCCCTCAGAGGGGAGACATTAACTGGGTAAACAACCACTTTCGGAAGAGCAGCTGTTACCTTGGGTTCAAAGCTCCTCTGACCAGGCGGTGGTTTAACTGACTCCAAGACAGCAGAAGAGTCCACTTCCCCATGACTTGCTTGGGTCGTACCTGCACTCTGCAGACTCATTTCAGACAAAGCCGTCACGCTGCTCTGTGATGAGTCGGGATCCAAGTCAGCAGTGCTACTTTCCTCATCGCTGTCCCCGGTGTCCTCTGCCTCCGAATGCGTACCGAGGGCTTTGTCCGACTCTTGGGAGAGCGACCCGCCTCCGGATTCGGAGCGTGCGACGAGGCCCAGTTTTATAGCGTGAGCATGCGATTTCTTATGCTTGTACAAGTTGCTCTTGGTCTTGAATGAGAAGCCACACGTAACACAAGGGTATGGTCTTTCTCCTGTGTGAGACCTGATGTGCTTGAGCAGCACACTGGGTTTCGCACATGCGCGGTTGCAGTATTCACAAACATATTTCCCCTGCTTCTTCGGCTTCTGGTCCTTAGCCGCTTGCTCGTGACCAAAGTTCATAACTGTCGCCATCTGGACTTGGTTACAGCCGGGTGTAACTGGGACCTGAATGGTGCTGGGAACACTGGCTGAGAGGGATTGGCATGTGTGCACCACGGGTGGTTGGCTTTGTGGTAAGGCATTGGAGCCTGAGGGGACAGGGGCATGAGTTATGGTGGACGGTCCAGTGCTAAAGCTTATGTGCAAGCCGGTCTTTTCCTGATTGGAAGCAACAGGGATGAAATGTGGCGAAGCATGCTGAGATGACTGCAAGGGAGTAGCCTGGGTAGAGCTCTGCACGTTACCCTGTAGCGGCGCTGCGATGCCAAAGAAGTTGCCTTGTTTGTCAACATAATACGTCTGCATGTGGGAAGGCTGAGTATGGAGACCAAAATTGACAGACTGCATCGCATTTACCTCACTACTGGACTGCGTAGTGAGAAGGGGGGCTGGTTTTCCAAAGGCTGTGCCTTGGAAGGAGCTTTTCCTCTCAGCCAGAGTACTAAAGTCCGGCTCCATGGCCTTTAATAAGACCTCAAGGGGCGCACTGGCGTGGTAAGAATCTCCCTCAAAGCTGTGGTCGCCGCTTTGGCTGTCCTTGGGCTGGGACACTGGAGCTGCAGTCGCAGACCCCTCTTCACCGCTGATGTGATCGAGAGACTGTGACTTTGAAGAGGAAGTTTCCCCCTGCTTCAGCCTTTCATGGTCAGCGGAGGATGTCCCTTCCTCAGGGGATGCTGCAACTGGCTGGGCATATTCAGCGTCTCTGTTCCCACTGGGTGACCTGGAGGGATTGTGGGAAGGACTGCTTGGATAGGATGAGCAGGAGAGCGTAGTCGCCTCGGACGGTGTTCCTTGGAGAGCAGTTTCTGATGCCTTGGACTGCAGGGGTTTCTTCACCGGAGATTTGGGAATTTTCTTTAGCTGATTCTCTGCTACAACTTTTTTCCTCTTCAGGCCTTTTATGTTATCTGCATTTCTTCGACTGCTCTCAGATATTCCTGTGGATATAGATACAAGAATGTGAGTCCACAACGTATTGTGTCATGTCAAGCAATGAGTCACTCTTGGTTTCTGCATAATAAAAACAAACAAGAACTTCCCTACCTCACATTATAATCTAAACTAAAAAAAAAAGAGCTGGCAGAAAATCTTTTTTCCAAAACTCTGCACTGCTAAATGGACACAGTCAGCAAAAAAGTCACCAATGAGAGGATACATTCTATTTACTGTGTGGAAATTGGTAGAAATTCCCGGTTATTGCATAAACCTAAAAGCACAGATCAACTTACATCAGTGTGTTTGCATTCATTTCAATACACTGAATAAACATTGCTACGAAAATTCTAAACAATATTGTTCCAGTCATTTCATTCTCTTAAATCATTCTCCATTCCCAAATGCATTGGATGTTTTTTTTAAATTGCGCTTTAGTTCATTTAACTGTACCGTAGGCATCGTTGTTGGATGAAAACGCATGTCATACAGTTCTATAAGCTGTTCCAACAAGTATCTGTGTTTTGGGGGTGAAGTTTGTTATGTAACACCTTTAAATGACTCTGCATGAACAAAGAACAGCTGCACGCATCAATAATTCCAGTTTATCTGCATTTTATTACCACGGGTGTTGGATGTTATTAACAAGATTTCTAAGAAAAGCCTTAAACAGTTCCTTTGCCCATAAAACAAGGTTGCAACTGGACTAATATTATTGCCATAATTGCTTTGTTACATAGCAGAACATACTCTCTTATAAAAGACAAATTCAAGCATGAAAGACAGATATGCAAAACAACAACAGTTTATTTCTAGTGCAAATACAATTACATAACCGATATCCAACATTCAATGCGGTTATGTAACAAAGAAAATCGTACTCTAAAGATTTTCAAGTGACTCAGATAAACGGAAAGCGTTTTCACATCCAGTATCTAAAATCCTTTCGCCAAAAATTAACGCCGATACTCTACCTGTTCATCAGAGTTTTACCACTAGCTGCACTTCCTGAACAGTGAAGATCCATTCTTTATACAGATACCAGTCAACCATCACCCCCTCCCTTCAGTCTCTAACAGCTTGCTCATAGACAAAGCTTCTACTTCTGGCCACTGGTGCTTCTCCTCTTCTCCTGTGTGTCTGAAGGCACTGAGGCCCACGCATCATTACAGTAAAAACCAACCTATTCCTCCTTTTCTTGCTTTCATAATAATGTCAACCTGTGGAAGTTTGGCTGATCAAAAAAGAAAACCTTCTGCTATTGATAGCGTTGGCCATCTGCTAGCGTACCGTATGGCATAAGCAAACTGTATCTGCGTGCCGTCAACGCGGCGCTCCAGCAATAAAGCTCTGCTGTTTTTAAACAGACGCACCCAAAACCAGGGTGTCCTACAATTTGTATTATATTGGCCCTACAATGGTGGTTTTAAGCGTGTGGTTTTAAGGACGCGTTGCATAAGTTTAGCATTGCCGTGTCACACTTTCCTGGCTTGTGTAGGTATTTCCCAAGATGAGGTCAGGATTTCTTCTGGTTCCTGGCATAATTAGACTGAGGAACGCCTAGTCTTTACATAAGTTAATCCGTTCTCCACACAAACATGCAATCAAAGAGCTTTTGAACCAGCATGCAACCGACATAACATGTTCTCCGGACAAACTATATGACATCTCTGAAGTGAAACATACTAAGAAAAGACTTTTGCGTCCACACAGAAGGAAATAAAGTCACTAAGAGGCATGGAAAGAGTGTTTATAAGGGTTCCTTTGACATTTCTGCAAATTAAATTGCAGGGATTTTCCGGCACCATTATAAATAGTACAATTTAAACATTTGTCAGGGTCTCAGTACAAATTTACATTTTATTGGTAATTAAGTGATATAGAAGTTCCAGGTTTTGTTTTGGTGAGCTACAGCTATCAGTTGGTACACATATAATCAGGAAAAATGTTTATTTTTTATTCTTTTAACAGTTCATGTATTAACCAGCAGCTAAACTTGACATATAAGTAGATCCTTTTTTGTCATAGAAATGTTTCATAATATTTGTGAGCAGTTATTTTGTGAGAAGTTTTTAAATTACTCTAAGAAGCCTATATGGTGGTCCAGTATAACAGAGCTATTGATAGAATGAGCTAATTTTAAAAGTGGCTTTTCAAAAGGATTACCCTTTGACTGTCAGGCAGTGACATCAGCAACTGCTTTATTTCAAGAAAGGGATTTAGGTATTCTTATTAGGTTTGTACCCTTTCTATTTAACATCCAATCCAATCTCATTTAAAAAGGGTGACTTAGTGCAAGCTTGTATGTCCTGCAAATAAGGTACACTGTGTGCTTTTTAAACTGACAAATGTTGTAAGGATGAGGTAAGCTTAGCTAGTTATTTCGGAGGTACAGTTTAAACAAGCAACATAAATCTTGGGTTAACCTAACTTGCTGAATGTAGTTACATCACAACACACTAAAACGTCTGTCATCGTTGTCATAACAGTTATTACAATGTTATTACAATTATTATTGCAATGTATTCACTATTTGCAAGGAATATATTCACCCAATTAAATGTCATTATTCCACTTAAGAAAAGACAAGACTAAACCTAGAATAGTCCCATGCAATCGGCCTCCTAATTTCAATGTGTCACCAGATGTGAATACAATACTCTTATAATCTCAATTGCAATCATAGCTGAACTATAAAGGCATATTCAGCTCAGTGTGATTAATGACAAACTTTGTGCCACTGCTTATCTAAACCCTGTTATTGTAAAAGGCTAACGCATAAACCTTATATAAACTATTAAATTACAAACAGTGGCAGAGTAGCCGCGCTAAGCTTGATGTTGGAGCAGGAAGCACTCTAGAAAGATTTGACTGCAAAGGCAACCTTGGAAATTCCCACACCAACAGAGCAATGGGATCTGCTACTGTTCTTTGTTATGCTAGCCAAACAGCACCAAACCTCATTACTTTAACTATGTTTAAACATTGCCTTCATTGACTGATGGTGCAGTTAAGAAATAAAACAATAATAAAGCCCAAATAAATTTGGGATAAAAACAAACACAAAGGAAATAAAAATGACCCAATGCAGAGGAATGTGTTCTACTAACCACTAAATTCCCTTCTGTAACTATTGCATATGTATAGCCTATATATATATATAGCCTTCACTGAGTGATGGTGCACTTCAATAAATAAAATAACAATAATAGAGGCTGAAAACATAAAAGCAAAAAAAAACAACATAAGCATATAATACATTTTTCTGGATCGCTAAAACACCACAAAATGATTTCTTTCGGTGAATCCTGGAGCACCGCATTTTCAAGTTCAGCACTGTGAATTACATTTCTGTGTGCATTTCGTGAAAGAGCTATTTTCGGTTACATAGCACGGTGTATTCCTTACAAACTACCAGGTGGCGAAGAGGAAAAAAAGACTACAGACTTCAATCCTAATTATGAAGTGAAAGCGTTGCCATTTCCTGTTGGAAAAACGTTACTCATTTATCCGCTATTCATATTCAAGGACTTGATAAGAAGTCTCTTACCTTTCTGTGAGCTTTTGGGGTCTTTGAGTTCTTTCTGCGCCTCTTCGATTTTATCTGAAACGCAGGGACAGATACCATTTTCAGCGCGATGAACACCACAGATGCGAAGAGACAGACGCCTCGCACTGAAGGCAATGCGGAACGCAGCCAGTGATACTGGGGATGCCTTCCACACTGCTGTACCAGGATGAAGGTCTTTCTAATGAAAAACAGATATTCTTCCATGGCAAAGGGAGTACACCAGAACATTATGGAAACTACCATAATCATGAACAGGGCATTTGACACACACACACGCCGACACACAAAAACAGCATACAGCCGTACGCTCGAGTGCGCACACACACGCACGCACACATACACACATACGCCGACACACAAAAAAAAGCATACAGCTGTACGCACGAGTGCGCACACACATGCACACACACACACACACACACACACCACACACACACACACACACACAATTCTACGATATAAATATGCATGATAAATACGCAGGTTAAGTGCGCAAACGAGTCAATACAGTGCATTCACTCATTATCACGGATTACCCATAAATCAATCTACATATTCAAACGTTGTTTACACCCCTCGGGAGATACAAATCATTCCATTCAGGCCTTTTCTACGTCAGAGCATACATCCCCCACAATGCAGCAGGTGAGGAACCTGTTTCAATGTACCATATGGGCGCGTGGGAGGCAAGCGCTGGCTGTGTGTTACTGTAATCAATTTTAATTATATAAGCAGGCTTAATGTGGTCTGCATGGGGCGTACACAGTGGAACAGAGGAGCGAGTAAACGCCTCTGTTTTCCCACTCCAGCAGAGAAACTTCCACGGGCAGGCCGTGGGAGGAGGTGAGGGGGCACGCGCATGGTGCTCGTGCACGCACACACGCGCACGCACACACACGCGCACGCACACACACACACACACACACACACAGAGAAACACGGGTGGTCACCGGAGAAGCGTAGCACCGTTGTAACGTGTTTCTGCCTCCCTCTGCCCATGGAAAATACGCTCGATGGAAAAACAAACTGTGTTTCTGTCCCCTGCACGTTACAGCGAAACACAAAAATGAGGCCTCGAGGACCTATGGTAACAATTTTGCCCTAGATTGCACGAATGCAAATTGAGGGTGAAAGAGGATGTTCCCTTGCGGTTTTCCAGATCGCGGTGCGTTGCCGGGAACACTTGGAAGAGGGGAGTGTTGGG
>OMKK01039486.1:13999-24743 GCA_900302305.1 Polymixia japonica | reverse complement strand
CTCCCGTATGGGCCTGGTGCCCTGCTACCCGTGCCCCAGAGACTACTACCAGCCGGAACATGGCCGCTCCTATTGTCTCTCCTGCCCCTTCTACGGAACCACCACAGTCACCGGGGCAACCGCCATACAGCACTGCTCCAGTGAGTGCCATAATCCAGTGGTTTCCAAACTGTCTCATGTCAAGGCCCAAATAGAAACAATATGGCCACAAACCCTCCATTTGATTAGACCTGGTGTGTGGAAGCCCCATCTGGGAAGAATTTTGTCAAGAATTTAAGGTTGAGATTTAGATACAGAACAGTGCCACTGTAGGTGTGGAGACAACAGATTGAAACATCTGCTCAGAATATTTATTTCGATAGCAGTCTTACCTTCAAATAAAATAATAGAGAATCATACAGGTCCTAATTTTGCTGGGAGACCTCCTGGAACTCTCTTGAGGACCTCCTAGGGGGTTCCCAGGGCCCACTTTGGGAACCACTGCCACCATCCAGTCACCCCAACAGAGTTCACGAAGTGGACACGTCAATTAAGTAACGATAAAGCGTATGGAACGTACCCTCGGAAATAAATGTGCGGAACCGTTTGTGTGTCAGACACCCTAGAACTCTCGCTCTGAATCCACGTGCGCGACAGCTACCCAACAGCTCAGTCTCTCGGCCTCTTCCATTATTCCAGCTCTGTGGTGTCTGACCCATGCTACTGCAGCTCAATCCAATTGGAAAAGGGATTACGGCACGGGATCAGGGTGAAATGGAAACAATATGACTGCTACATTGGACTACTGGGGAATGGAAATTAATGCACTGGATGACTTAACTGTGGGAATGAACAGAGGCGGGGAGACGCTGCCAAGACTGTGAATGAATACAGATTTGGGTTCAATTGGACGCCGACCGTCTGCCAGTTTGGTAGCGAGTGGAAAGATTCTCGTGGCGTTTTCCCTGCTTTCTTTGCTCACATTGTCTTTGTTTTCTCTGGGTGTTGCCGGCAGGCTTTGGCTCCAGTTTCCTCCCTAAGGAGGAGAGCGTGACCTCAGCTCCAGAGGTGGAGGTCAGTGAGGACTACCAAGCCAGCAGTCAGGTTAGTCTAGTTTCCGCTTGAATTATGGAAACACGAGACTGTCATTTATCATTGATTAATCTTCAACCGAAATTCATATTCATGTAATTATAGTTCATAAATGCCATGGTACACACAATAGATACACACACGCCATCTGGCCTCCTGCTGCGTTTTCTGGAAGATACATTTGCTTGTCCGGGTGCGTGACGCTACGATTTGATTGGCTGTCCCCGGCAGGTGTTCCACGAGTGCTTCCTGAACCCTTGCCAGAACAAAGGGACCTGCGAGGAGGTGGGGGCCGGCTACGTCTGCACCTGCATGACGGGGTTCACAGGTGAACACTCTCTGTTTCCGCGTCGCCTTGTTTTCCCTTAAAAACGCTTTCGGACGAACCCGTGTGTTAAATAAACCTGACTCGACCGGACCTGACTCCCTTTAGGTGCCAAGTGTGAGAGCGACATAGACGAGTGCGACTCGGCTCCGTGTCAGAACGGAGGCCTGTGTAACGACGGCATGGGAGACTTCCAGTGTCAGTGCAAGCCTGGGTTTGTAGGTACGAATACACTCAAAATTAAATTCTCATTTTCATTGTTTATAAACTAGCTACAGAAAAGTCTGGAAAATTAATTTGGTCATTTCCTGCTCTTGGGAAGTTTGGGAATTGAATAATAAAAGAATGAGACAATGGTGGCTTTGAGATTGATACAGCTCTGACTGCCAGTATTATGCAGTTGTAGACCCATTGTCATTTCATGTGTTATTTGCTGTTGTGAAGCAAAACTCTTCAAATCCTGCCAAGAAATTAAGGTCTGGAAAAAGGTTGGGATTTTGAAATGGAAAATGTGATGGAACCGTGTATTCACCTGTTATATATTTTAATATAGTTTATAATAATATAAACTACAGAGAACACACATTTATGATTTATTAAGTGATGTCATCTTTACTGCACTTTGGCAGTGCTAGCCTAGAGATTAGAAACGCAACTTGTGACCGGAAGGTCATTGCTTTGAATTCCCCCAAACGACGACCATTGTTGTGATTCTTGAGCAAGGCACATAACCCCCCCACCTGCTCAGTGCAACATGATTATATGTTGTAAAAAACGTGTTAGAAATATACATTACCATATGCAGTATCTCATCTTTGTGGTTATCCTGTATCACGAGTTATCTGACTGGACCAATGGCGTCTTCTTTGCCCCAGGCTCTCTGTGTGAGGTGGAGGTGAATGAATGTGTCTCGTCCCCCTGCCTGAACGAGGGGGTGTGCGTCGACGAGGTCAACAGGTTCACCTGCAGCTGTGCCGACGGTTTCACGGGTCAGTTAACCAGCGTCCCTATGCTTTCCTCCCGGGGCACAGCCTGACACTTGAACTTAATAATAAATTTCATTTATTTATTATTTAAACCATTAGGACACACCAGTTTAGCCTCATGACATATCTAAGGGAAATTATTCAAAATATTTCATGACTAGAGACTAGACAAACAGCAGAAACCAGTTTTGGACTGAAAGGTCAAAGGTCGTAATAGAAATAATTATAGGGAGTTTGTTAATGGTCTTTTATGCAATCTCCATCCGTAGTTTCAAGACAAGATGTAGATAGAAATGAACATTTATCAGTGTGCCAATAACATGAGTCAATATCACACACACAATGTTGAATGTATCTTCTGTCTTCCTGTCCGCATTATTGTCACATATGAATGAAGTGGCATATTAACAACATTTGACTTTCTTAATCTGTCTCCAGGTTCCCGTTGTGAGCTGGAGATCAATGAGTGTCTGTCAAACCCGTGTCTGAACGGCGGTATGTGTGAGGACCTGATGGGCGGCTACTCTTGCACCTGCGCCATGGGCTTCTCGGGGGACCGCTGCGAAGTCAACGTCGATGAATGTTACAGCGCCCCCTGTCTGAATGGAGGCTCGTGTCTGGACGCTGTCAACAATTTCAGGTCACTGAGAGTGGGAAGAGAGGAAACAGCTTTCTGTGTTTGGCTTATGTCCTTATTCTGCTCTTAATGTGCAACCTGTATCTTACTGCCGCTTACATCTTGAGATAGTTATAAGTTTAGACATTTGCGTGATGAGGTGATTACAGGTCCAGGTCAGTCTGTTGACCTTACACCTTACACAGGGGGACCCACTACACTGATCCACAGTGCCATTTTTACTACTAGAGGCTGAAATTATACAATAACTCTGTCTATCTTAAGTGTGACTTTAACAATATGGTATTTCAGTCACATTGACCTTCATCAAACAACTTGACCAGCATCCCTATAGTCAGTTTATGAATTGTAAAGGAATTGGCTGAATTTAAAAAATAAAGTGACACCAACCCTGACTGTTTGCGTTCGTCTTCCCTGCAGGTGCCAGTGTGTGGAGGGCTACCGGGGCCGGCTGTGTGAGGTGGATGTGGACGAGTGTGACCCCAACCCCTGTGTGAACGGTGCCAGCTGTATGGATGGCCTGGGTACCTACACCTGTCGCTGCCTCCCTGGGTTCAACGGAACCAGGTGTGAGACAGGTACTATAGGACAGACGACACATCACCATGGCTACTAGAGAGAGGGGGATGGGGAGTGAGAAGAAGAGAGAGAGATTTTTTTATCAATTTTATACACATAGTTTCAGCCAAGCAATCTGATTGGTCAGAGATACGTTTCCAACTGTGCTGATTATTCCATATAAAGCTAGCTATGCTTTGTTTGGTTGCTATGCGAACTCTTCTGGTAACCAGGAAGCTAGTAAGTGATCTAGTTTCTGTTTTGTATTTTTGTTTCTGTTCTGTTTTGTTCTTCTTATTATAAAGTATTCTACTTTGCACAAAATCTTACATACAGTTACCGTCATACTTATAATCACAGTAAAATAGTGCCCTGCTGGTTATTGTTGCTTTATTAAAAGTTGCTTTTGGGGAAACCTGTCACAACAAATCCAAATGAATTGAAAATATCGAAAAAAAATAGTTGGACATAGTGTCTAGTGGGACAAAGTGGATAAAAGATTTCATGAAATGCGTTATTCATTACATAATAATAATAATAAATGTTTACAGTATACGAAAAATGTAATTTTCAAATTGAAAGAAAAGTGAGGCCCCGTAGAAGGAGATACAGATGAAGAGGGAAACGGAAAGAGTTACGAAACATAGACAGATAGAAACCAGAAGGACGAGACAAGGCCACAACGGTTATTTAAAGTCCTACTAGTATGTGAATATCGTCCCCCCCCCGTTATACAAACACGCCCCTGCTTCGATCCATTAGAGATGTCCTCCGCCTTCAACCTGGACTTTGAGGTGTCGGGTATCCATGGTTACGTGATGATGGACGGGGGCATGCCTGCACTGACGGAGATCACCTGCACGTTCTGGATGAGGTCATCGGACACCACCAATTACGGCACGCCCATCTCCTACGCCGTGGAGGGCAGCGACAACGCCTTCCTGCTCATCGACTACAACGGGTCAGTGATACAACACAGTCTTAATATCAGTTTACACATGATACAATACACTCTATACATGTATAGTATAATATAGTATAGTATAGTATTGTGTATACAGTAGGTCTTCTGCTGAATGACTGCTATGGTTCAGTGATATACTAAATCTAAATGAATATCAATGGGATCAAGTTCTCCTCCTGAACCTTTTTCTGCTGTTGCAATAGGCTTTAGTTCCATGGACTGAGCTTTAGCTGTCTTTTTGAAATCTTGTGCTAGCACATCACAATAGAAAGTATAATAGTATAGTGTATAATAGTAGTATAGCATAGCATAGCATAGCATAGCATAGCATAGTATAGTATAGTATCATATCGTATAGTATAGTATAGTATATTATAGTATAGTATAGTATCGTATAGAGTACATAGTATGGGGTTCTTGGTCAATGATTGCAATGAGTCAGTCCTACAGTAGCATACAATAGTACATATGATTTTATACGTCACGCTCGAGCTCATCCCTTCATTCTCTTTGTTTTCCTCTCTCTGTCCCGCTGGTCCTCCCCCTCCCACCTTCAGCTGGGTGTTGTACGTCAACGGTAAGGAGCGCATCACCGACTGTCCGGCGGTGAACACGGGCCACTGGTACCACATCGGGGTGTCGTGGCGGAGCTGGGACGGCGACTGGAGGGTCTACATCAACGGGAAGCCCTCCGACGGAGGCAAAGGCCTGTCAGTCGGCACCACCATCCCAGGTGTAGTGCCACCTCAGCCTGGCTGCTGTCTAGACCCTAGTCGGAAATAGTCCTAAATATACAGTATACACGTGTCCTTGGCAGAATACACCACAGATATACAGTACCAAATAATATTCATTATGTAGTTATATATTATGTGTGTATGCATATTCATATACATATTCATAATAATAATAAGGAATATGATATAACATTGTAAATATGATTTTGCTTAACTGGCTATCTAGGTCAATGTTACTAATTTCCCTTTATACCTTGTTGATGAAAAGTCATCACCTCTCACCATTTTATAATCTGGTGACAGCAGTAAATTAATAAAGTTCTGTTTTACCTTCTCTTAACAACATCACAAGCTAACAGAATTACAAAGAAGGGTTTAGATTTGGGTGACTGGTGATCCAAATATAACAGATTTTTTCACTTAGAGTTGTGAACCTCTGTGTCATTAAGAAAGTATTGTTATAGGCGAGGTGAACGGCAAGTAGATGATAACCAATGACGTTTGCTGTGTGACCTTTAGGTGGTGGTGCGCTGGTATTGGGCCAGGACCAGGACGCCAGGGGTGAGGGGTTCAACCCTGTTGAGTCCTTTGTTGGTTCCATCAGCCAACTCAACATCTGGGATCGGGTTCTCACCCAACAGCAGGTAAATCCAGTGGAACAATCCAATCACGGGCCAAATTTTTACAAATACTTTTCAGGGTTTGTTTCAGCTGACATAGACATCAAAAAGGGTGGGGCTTGCTGCACAGGACATAAAGAGTGCCAGGTAGCTTAGACAGTTACAGTGAGTGACACTTACTTGACACGATCTGAATCGTCCTGATGCAGTAAACTCCACCCCTTTGGTGCTCCCCGCAGGTTTAAACCAACACGAAGACTGATTTGCAAATGCTATTTTACCCAGGTCTGGAACAGTCAGTGGAACTAGATTTCACATCACAAGCATACTGTTACGTTTACGCCAACGGCAATAATGATCTTGACAGTCTCCACCGAGAATCCAGGAATAAGTCTCATCTAGTTTAGGTCCAAGTGTCTGAGATAAATATATCTGTTTCATCACATAACTCAGCTGCTGCACGCATATACCTCTAAGATTACAAGCAAGTTTGGTTTTCTGTTGTATGTTGTTATGCTGATTGTAATGCATGCCTCCTTGATCCACAGATCAAGGTCCTGTCCAGCAGCTGTCCAGCCTCCCACGTGACCCACAGAGGGAACGTCCTGGCCTGGCCAGACTTCCTCAGTGGCGTGGTGGGCCGGGTCAAGACCAACCTCAACAGCATCTTCTGCGCTGGTCAGTGTTCTCCTCCAACCTAAATCGAGCGCCGTCTTGAAAAACTCTCGTTTTTAGGCGGTTTTCTGTTCGCTCTTCGACTGGTGTTTGTCTCATTTTGTTTGGTGTTTTGTTCTGTCTTATTCTACATGTGTATGTTGTTGTAACCGGAAAGCTTGTTCCGAAATTAAATACGAGCCATTTGAAAGAAGTGACAGATAGTCTGATAAAACGGTTGAAAGGAAAATAGGAAAATAGTAGAAAATAATTTGACAAAATGACAACACTTTTACATACTGGATCCTCGATATTTTAGACATATTGATGAACTTATGTAACAATGTAACAATTCTTTTCCAAAATGTATACAGTAAGGTTTTGGACAGCCTTCTATTACAGTCTCATCAAACATCTATGACATACAAAGGATTGTTGTTTTACACAAACAGTGGCTCTAAACCTTTTCAAGAGCCTTTTTTAGACTAACCGTGAACACAGCGGGACGCCTAGTTCTCTTGATGCGTCCACCCACCATTAGACAGGATTAGATCAAATCCTTCACCTTTAGCTGCTCCTGATTTTGTTTTGCTTTGTTTTTTTTAGACTGCCCCCAGCTAGAGAGTGCAGTATCCCACCTGCATGCCTCCACCGTAGAGGTGAGCCCCGGAGCCCAGGTCCAGCTGTCCTGTGATCCCGGCTTCTACCTGGTGGGGGAGCCAGTGCTACAGTGCCAGAATAAAGGAGAGTGGAGTCATCCTCTGCCTCGATGTGAACGTAAGAAGAATCGCGACTGCTCTCTCACAGTCAGACAGACGGAGAAATCCCGTGGAAACAGGAAATAGTTGCTAATTCTCCGAAAGCGTTCCTACGGACATAGAACACGGAATTTGAGATTTGTGTTTTGGTGTCATAGCGATTGGTGTGTAATCTATTTCAAGATCTTAAGAGTCTAATGCTAAGCTTGGCTGCTAAGTAGAACTTGTTGAACCTTTTAAAGGAATAATAAACCAAATCGGGTTATTATGTTCTCATCATATAAGTCCCAAATTATCTTGTAGCTACCCAAACTATGACCGTGGCATGTGGCGTTTAAACATCGACGCTGACAAATTGGTCGTGGAACACATGTTCTTGTGATAGACCTAAGAATAGATCTTTAAATAAGATTAAGAAAACACACCCAAGTCGTATTTAAAAAAATGTACAGTTTATTTGTCGGCCTATGAGGAGAGAGAGAGAGTCTCTCGTAAGAGATGGCAGAGCAAGCAAGGAGGCGCTTGGTACCACAACAAATTCCATGTCTGATACATCTTCTTTCATGTGATCTGGGGAAATAGGGAGTCAACAGAAAGAAACAGTCCACAGGGACTCCCCTTGACAGGGTCAGGACAACCTGAGTCTTGAATGCGTCTTATAAGTCAAAAGGAAAGCGCAAGTGAAAAATATAATATACAGTATATTTGTGTGTGGTCGTAATTATTAGTGTTGGTAAACATAATTAATATTATGTTGTTAAAATTCCTTTGACTCCAGCTAATGGCATACTGATGGACAAATGATGGAATGTAATGAGCAAATGTGTAGGAACACTGAAAAGCCACCAGCATAGGGACTTATGGTATAGTTTATTAGACTGTCTTAGCCACTACATCGTCCATAACACCCCTCTGATGTGTCTGTGTCACAGGGGTGTCCTGCGGGCCTCCTGGTCCCCTGGAGCATGGCTTGTTTCAGGGTACAGATTTCCATGCAGGCAGCTCGGTGGTCTACCAGTGTAACCCTGGATTCTACCTCCTGGGGGACGCCAAAGTGCACTGTTCCAACAGCGGCAAATGGGGAGGAAATCCACCGGCCTGCCTGGGTACTTCCTTATGTTATATTAATCTGAAAAACATACCATAACAGTTTTATAACTTACCAACACTGTACCTCAAGGTATTAAAAAGTTCAAAGTTCATTTTGTTCTGAGCATATTGCATTGAGAACAGATCTTCAATGAAATACTTCACTTTTATGTTGAAAGTTTCAAAACAACAAACACTAACTATTAGAATACATAAATACCACTATTTTTTAATTTCTTACAGCGATTATATACAGCACATAAGTGCATATTGCACAGTATGAATGTACTATACACTGTATATTCATAAATATCCTAAATGTATGTTTTGTGTGTGTGCGTGTGTGTGTGTGCGCGTGTGTGTGTGTGCGTGCGTGCATGCGTGTGTGTGTGCTCGTCCAGATGTGGATGAGTGTGCTCTGGGCTCTGACTGTGATGAGCACGCCACCTGTCAGAACACGGATGGCTCGTACACCTGCACCTGTATCCGCCCCTACAGCGGAGATGGGAAGAACTGCACAGGTAACGGACACAAACACACCTTGCTGGGGCCTTCCCTGCCTATGCACGTGTTTCTACCATAGAAGAAGAATAGATTTAGTAGAGATATCAATAAATGTATAAAGACTAGATTTTACTACTGTGGTTAAAATGCCTTGAAAATATTTCTACTGTTACTACTACTTCTTGTACTATACGATACTAGCCTTAACTATACTCCACAATAATAATAACATACTTCATGCATGCAGCAGCATGCAGGTGATATGGCCGTCACAGCATGAACCCATTTGTTGTGTGTGTGTGTGTGTGTATGTGTGTGTGTGTGTGTGTGTGTGTGTGTGTGTGTGTGTCTATGTGTGTATTCCTACCAGAGCCAGTGAAATGTGAGAACCCAGGGCATCCGGAGTTTGGCCACAGAGAGGGCAGTAACTTCCTGATGGGCAGCCAGGTGGTGTTTACCTGTAACGAGGGCCATGAGCTAATAGGCTCATCTCATGTCCAGTGTTTGGAGACAGGAAGTTGGGAAAGTCCCTACCCCTACTGCAGAGGTGAGGGACTCTGTGGGAAGGCGAGGGCTGTCATACAATCACAGTGTACTGCTGGGCAGAATGCGTGTCCAGGCCTACGCAAAGGTTACCTTTTCAAATTAATTATACTGTATATTCTGTGAAAGAAAGACAAATTAACGATGCTCTAAACTCAGTTTCAAAGTCTTTAGTGGCTTTAATGGCTTGTGGTGATTAAAAGTTAAAAACAATCAACATATTTAGATCCCATGGCGTTTTGCATTGCATTAGATGCTAGTTTTAGTTAGCCATTATGATAATTTATCCAATATAAGATTATGTGTCATAATCGTTTTCTAAATGACACCTTGTAACCAAATGTGACCCTTTTTATTAAAAGAGCGTCAACTTTACCATTTAAATACCATAAACAAAGTGCCATTTAAGCCATTTATCTACCTTCTAAAATGCCATTGTCTGCCACAAGTTGTTTTGGTTTGATGAAGTAAAACTGGCTGCATCCAGAATACACAAAACAGCTTTAGTGAAATTAAATTTGAGTTTTTTATGCTTATCTATCTCTCTCTCTCTCTCTCTCTCTCTCTCTCTCTCTCTCTCTCTCTCTCTATATATATATATATATATATATATATATATATATATATACACTATATATTTATTTATACAATTTATGTGATAGACAACATACCTGTCACTGGGAATTGATCTGATGCTGTAAACCCCATTACACATACATCCACATACAGCAAAACAAACACCAAGGTTGATTAGGAAATACTATTTGAAATCTCATCTGACTGCTATTAACTGATATCAACACAGAATGTATTAGTTTCCATCGAGGACCACAATGGAAATCAGTGTTTTAATGAATACTTTCTTGTGCTATCCTCTGGGGTCAAATTTATGTGCTTTCATCATGTGTGTTTTAGTTTGCTTATCCGAAATAAATTCAATTCAGAATTCAATTAAATTAAAAAACAAGTGAATACTGATCTATCTAGTGGTAAATATAACAAATGTTGATGTTCCCTCATTTTAAAAGCAGCATTCACATTCTCAGTAGTTGTTATGGTATATAACAGCAGACAATGAAGTACTTGGATTCAGCTCTATTATCTATACTGAAAAAAGAACAGAGCTTCCTAATCAAAACATTCAGGCACTGAGTAAAAGCAAACAAGTACTACATGGCTTGTTGTAGTCATGGTCTTTCATTATTATGCAAATAAAAGAACACACACACGCACACAGGCACACATTCCAATTACACACACACACACACACACACACAGACACACACACACACAGCCAC
>OMKK01039445.1:0-10057 GCA_900302305.1 Polymixia japonica | reverse complement strand
TATAGTGGCAGCCCACAAAACTATCAGTCAGGAATAACAAAGAAGCCAGAAAAGTCACACACACACACACACACACACACACACACACACATCTTAGTCTGTTCAATCTCAACTTAATACTAAAAACCACCAACCAGCCTCAATTATTAATTTATTGCATACACTGAATCAGTCAGGGAGAAATTACTCTCCCTTGTATAAAAATCTGAATCACAATGGGGAAAACAGCCAGCTGACGTGCAGTAAGAAGACTTTCGCAGGCTAAAAGCAGGCTCCCGCACAATGAGGGCATTTTCACACTTGGGCCAATTACTCGAGTCCAAACCTGAGCTTGTTTGTCTAATCGTTTGTTTTTTCCTTATCACTATTTTTGGTTTGACATTATGAAAACCTTTCCAGACCCGGGTTCGTTCGCCGATGACTTCACGCCAACGTCAGTCGTTGTCGCGCCCGCTAGCCCGCTAGCCCGCTGCCCGGGGGTATTTCAGAACGCAGGCAGTGATGATGATGAGCGTCTTCTGCTTTGCTTACAGCGCAATCGCCGTTAAGGTTAAAAAAAAAAAGAAAAAAAAAGAGAAGACATTTGATTTCCTCCGTCGACCGCAACAGTCCCTTGCAGGTCATTTTGAGAACGTGCGCGCGACAGTCCGCCGAAATGTACGTGATCAACAGCGTTTCGCTTCCTGTAATTGCTTTCATACCAGATGCAAACCGTACCACAGTTCGCATGGAGCGGACCCCAGACCCCCGTTTTTCCAAGCGGACTCCGGGCCGCGTTCGGAAAACAGCTTTCACGCCCGACTAAACATGCCGAACTCTTGGGGTAAATGGCCTCGGGGTCTGTAAAAACCCCTCCGATTGGCCTAAGTGTGAAAACGCCCTAAGAGTCGGGCCCTTACCCAGCAGTCTGAGTGTGTACACAAAACAGGAACACCCACGTTGCATGTACATGTTACGCCCATGCAGAAAGCAGGCGGCCTCAGGCGGTGTGGGCAGCTACCATCGCAACTAAAATTACCACGGCAGCTCCTCTTCCTCCTAGTCTTCCCCTCCCCTCTTTCTCCTTTTTCCTTGCTTCGCAACATACTGACACGCACACGCACACACACGTTTAAACACACACGCATGCATGCTGCGCGGTCCCCGAGGGTGGGAGGGACAGTCTGCGGTGGGATGGTTATTAGAGAGGACCAGTGGGAGACACAGCCCAGAGCCCAGAGCCCGGGGCCCCAGTCAGTCTCGCCGTAACAGGTGCTGCTTTCCACTGCCTGCTCCTGTTAATTACCAACAGCGTGGTACTGGAAACGCTTTGCCGGGGCCCACACCAGGTGAGCACCCATTAGTGCATGGAGTGGATCCAGAGGGTCTGTGCTGATTCTCACTCCCCGGGCGCTCATGGACCGGAAGCTAAGTACGTACGTACGCGCACAAGAAAAACACGCACGCGTTCCTACACACACACACACACACACGTGCGCACAGGCACTTGTAATCATAGCACCGCGAGGCGTATATACGTCCGCGCGTCTGTGTGTGCAGACATAACACAGACATACACCAGGGATGAATGATTATGGGCAAAATATCACACTGCAATGATTTTAGCGGATGCCGCGATTTCACTTTCACTTATTTTTCACTTTCATTTAAAGGTTTAGTCTAAAGTTTAAAATCCACGTTTTCCTTTTCATGTATCTTAAAACTCCTTCAGCAGTATATTGTGGAAATACATTTACCAGTTATGTGTTGGATTTCCCAGAGATGACCAATCTCCTTGTATTATATTATATTGTACCTAGTATGTCTGAGCCGCCGACTCTCACTTTCTCTTATTCATTAAGAGTATTCGAAAAAATGTCTTCGCAATATGGATATCGTGTTATTTCACACTGCGGCGTCAATATGAATTCGGTATATTGCTCAGCGCTAGCGCTGCTACATGCAGGTTAGCGCGCATGCTGGCAGACACATTAACGCACGCAAACGCAGACGCTCGCATTTTCACCCGTACGGCTGCTTATGATCCGCTCTACGCTCATCTTTCTTTTTTCAGCTACTCATATTTCCCTTCATCTCCTCCTGTCCCCCAAGGCCTCCGAGTACATCAGTTCATCGACACGTTTTTTTTGTGTGCTTTTTTTCGGCCCCCGCGCCGGTCTCCGCGGAGCGTACCCCCGTGTTTCTACGTGACCTTTTCCTCCTCTGTTTCCAGGAGTCTCGGGCGTCTGGTCGGCGTGAATCACTCCCTCCGTCTCCGCCTTTGTTCGGCTATAAAGGTTCAGCCGGTGAAAGGGAGCCCGGGCGCATTAAAAGGGGGAGATGAATTGACAGTGTATCTCGTGGCGCCCGCTGCTTTCAAAGCAGGAGGATGGCACTGTTCATGTTCCTCCACCCTAGACCCCGCCCCACACACACACACCACCTTTCCTGCTCTGCCTTCATGTACTCCCTCCACCCCCCTCCGCAGTCCTCCTCCTATTTTCTCGTCTCTCCTCATCGTCTGATCCCACGTTGCTTCGTTCCCCATCAATAATGGAGGCCCTTTTGACTGGGCGAAAAAATAAATAAAGTCCCGGCCAATCGAAGCGGGGCTTACACCCCGTTCTGCCAGCTGTTGTCAGCCAATAGGAGAGCACTTTTTGGGGCGGGGGGGGGGACTCAAATGAGATCAGAAGTGAGTCGGTGCTCTGATCCCATTTAAAGGCGGAGTAAATTATTTAGACAACATGCTTTGACTGCAAATACTCTCTCTCTCTCTCTCTCGATCCAGCACACGGCGTTTTCCTCTGTGGGACGGATCGGTGCAAAAACCCCCCAAAAAAACAACCCCAGAAACATTTTTTTTGTTTTGTTTTTTGTCTCTCGGTAAAAGACGTAAAATGCAAATAGATGGTCACTGACAGCCATACTCAGTCATACACTGAAACACCCTAAATATAACTAAACACATGCAAACGAGCTGATTAGCTGAACATGCTAATGAGTTCATTATTTATAGGAGGCATTTATATGTAAATTCGAACGGTGGCTCATTGTAGATTAATCACATACTGTATATTACATATTAGATATACAATAATCTATTGCAGTGCTTGCAGATAAAGAGATAAGGATAGCAATTAGTTACCATTAATGTATCTACTTCTGTCCCATTGATTTGTTAATGTGCGACATAGGCCCAGTTTACAAATTGAAGAAAGCCCACTGTGAGTCTGGAGAAGCTGAGTAGAGTAGTGTGACTATCCTTGTCAAAGCAGAATGCTGGCTCTGCATTCAAAATGGGCAAGAGAGGGGAAAAGGGGAACGTCGTTTGCTTTAAGCTCTTTAAGGTTTTCTGCCTCTCTCTCTCTCTCTCTCTCTCTCACTCTCTCCCTCTGTCTCCCGGCCCTCTGACCTGGGTAGGTCTCACGTTCCTGTCTCCTCTCTCTCAGCAAGCGGCCGATCGATGGATGGATCTGACTTCACCCTGACTGGCTAACCCCTTATGCACGTTGTCTTCCACCGAGGGGTTGCGTGTGTGCGTGCGTGCGTGTGTGCGCGCGAGTAGGGGGACAATATGTGTGTGATTTAGTGTTTGTGCGTGTGCTTGCTTTTAGGCTTTTTTTTGGCAGAGCCGAGTATGTGTGTGTGCGCGCGCGCACGTGTGTGTGTGTCTGCCAGCTCCAGTCTATCACCCCAGGGCCCAGAAGTCACGGCAGTGAGAGAACAGATTGATTTCCCCCTCCCACGCACAAACAATTAACTACACAGCGCTCAATTAGACGTGCGCTGTAGACGCCTTCAGACAAGCCTTTCCCTTGACCCGAGATCCGTTCGCCTCCCGGACCAACCCAGCGCTTCCTTACCTCTCCATCCAGAGACAGGAGGTGCAGCGCGTTGTACGGGGGGGAGGGGGGTACGTGTTTATGTACGCGTGCGGGATTACGCGTCCCAGCACAAAACGAGCTAAGATTATCTTTAACGATGTCGACGGTGCGCGGTTTCATTATCGCCGGAGCTGCGCGCGCCGCTCCAACAGCTCGTAACGCCGGCTGAGTCAGCGGAGTTCGGGATGCTAATTTAAAGGCGCGGGGATTCCTAGCGGAGCGCGGAACCCTCGGCATCAGCTGCCCCGCGTCCACCTCGGGGACCCGTATCCGCGCGACACGTGTTGATCATCCAGTAAAGGACAAACAAGGTTCTCATCCCTCCGTCAGCTTTCTGTCACTTTTCATTTTTCCGAGTGAAACACTCCAGTGAGCATCTCTCTCTCTCTCTCTCTCCACTCACTCACTCTCACTTGCTCCCTCTCTCTCTCTCTCTCTCTCTCTCTCTCTCTCTCCTCGAGTCGACATTTATCAGAATTCTCAGCGATGTCCTCCCACGACTTCAGTAAACTGAGTCTACTTTGCGTGCCGCTGAAATAAATTAAATCTATTAGTGCTAATCAAATGCCATCGGTGTTTACTGTCTACAATCCTGATTCCTGTTCAAAATCATTTGACACTTTGATTACTCCAACTCAGATGAATGTAGGATGTCACACACTTGTCATTCCATATTTCACGTTTCCTTTTTTTTTTTTTTTTTTTTTTAATATTTCTTCAAGCTTATTATATTTTTTTTCTGTTTTTTAGAGGAACACGCCGACTTTAAAATTACCCTTTGGACAACGTACCGGTTATGTGATGAGAAGGCGGACGCCAAAATCATCCATGTATCTCCATATCTATCGCAGCATAATCTATTATCGGCGGCTTGCAATATCCCCAAAAACGAGAAAAACGATAAAACGAGAACTTTGCAACTCTGTAACTGAATGTTCCGCTACTTAACGACACGCAGTTCACAGTCTGGCGTGATTGCTCGGGACAGTGGTAAAATACAGAAATCTTACAAAATAGAATGTACTCCTTGGAACTACTTGACTAACCTGAGCCTTGGCTTCCTGTGTAAACAAAGGACAGGAAGAGTGATTGTATATGGTAAAAGTAGCAAGATTATCTTATTTTAAACAATCTCCTAAACAATCAGGCCAGGTTGAGCCACGTGTCAATTAACAATAGTGAAACATTATTTTAGAGAATTATAGAATTAAGTTATAATTTTGTCATTTTTGGGACACTGTGAGCCGCGTGCGATACATACATCATACATGTAGTGTTAGCATTAGCTACCAGAGCAAATGATCTATCGGAGATACACGGATGGCTTTGGTGTCTGTGTTCTCATCACATAACCGGTAAGTTGGCCAAAGGGCGAATTTGTCTGTGTATTCCTTGAAGAAACTAATTGTCCTTAAATGGAGTGAATGCTGTAAGTGACATACTGTAGCTATGCATTACAGTGAAGTCACGAGTTGTTTATAGATCCTGTGATCACATGACCAGGTGTCATTTATTCAATAGATAACGGAATGTATTTACGCGTGTGTGTGCGTGCGTGTGCCTGAAACAGAGAGACAGCAGGGATATTAAGACAGAGAGGGGATAGAGAAACTGAGAAATCACAGAAGTACAAGCTCCAATGAGTGTTAACATTTCTAATTATCTCTCTGTCACGTCTGGAGGCTGAAGAAGATAACACCTGAAGCCACCAAGGTGGCAGGCGTACACACACACACACACACACACACACACACACCCTCTCTCTGCACAACTGCCTCCCCCCCTCCCTCATCTCTCTTTCATTCTCCCCAATACCTGGCTCTCTTTCTGTCTCACGTTTCTCTCTCGTGCGCACTTCCTGTCTCTCTCTCCTCTCTCTCTCTCTCTGTCCCTCTCTCTTTGACTCATGCTTCACATGTGAAGTGTAGCAGAGGTCTCATGTGTGGGCACTCCCCGTTCTCTTGCGTGTGCGGTGATGTCAAGATGCTCGATTCGTTTCAACCCTCCACCCCCCCGCCACCCTATAGAGTCACGGCCAGAAACGGGCTTGCGTGTTTCCCCTGATGTTTAGTCTTGTCACGGTTATTGAACACGGCTTATGGCCCGTGTTTGATATTAAATCCCATGCTGTGGGCTAGCTGGTTGCCCCAGTGATCAGATAAGCACTGGAGGGGAAGCAGGATGGATTTAACTGGTCTTAGTAATCACAACCCCCCCTCATCCACCCTGCTGTACATCCCCACCGGAGGATTTGCATTAATACTGTAGGCCAGTTTGGACTCCGGGCACAATAGAAACGTTCCGTACAGTAAACAGCAGACATAATCTGAGGCTTCTCATTATAAGGCTGCCTTGCTATTTCGGTCGTACCGCCGCCAACCTACTATATTCTACAACGCTACGAAGGGCCCATGAAATATTCACATATCTGAGTGTTACAGCAGTATCTGGCACTGCAAAGGCTTTTAAGGTCAAGTTTCACTGGGGCCGTCTCCTGCCTACCTCTCTCCCCTCCTCCGGACCCCCTGTTGTCCCCCTCAATATATCATTGTAAACATAACTATATAATTTTAAATAATATAATAACATGAATTGAAAGCACTTATAGACGCAAAACTATGCGTTTTTAAGTTTTGAAAGATTGGATCCTCCCTCATCTACCTCACAGTGGTTTGGTCCACTGCCAACCATCCCCGAACCCCCACACACATTAGCCCTCAGTACGAGTGTCTGTGGAGCAATCTCTGGAAGTGTGTCAGTAGTGGCTGACCTCCAGTAAGTAGCTACTTTGCAAAGGTTAACTTAAAACTAAGGATGTGTCAGACATTTTTCTTTACTTCTACCACTCAATAGAATCAAACACATTTACACTTGTAACCAGACTGCATTTTGTTTGCTCCATTATCTTGCGGTTGAATCTTGTGCGTCAACGCGGCGGCCATATTGGTATGGGGCAGCCGCGTCTCCTAATGCGTGTATGTCTATGGAGGCAGGAAGTCTATCCACAATTAAAACCATCATAACTCGTTAAATTTTTGACCGATTTTCAAGCGGTTTGGTTTGTTATAAATGCCAGACATGTATTTATGATACAGGATACCAAAATACTTTATCTTTTGTAGATGGTAACAGTAATATTTCTATTATATATATATACAGTATACGTATATATAAGTTCTTTACCTATCAATTATCCAGTATATATATTTACATTTAATACAACAGTACTATTTGCGGACCCAACAGTGAAATGAAATAGCCGCCCCTGTGCTTGACAGCTGCCCTCCAGCCCCTTACCCTCCCATCCCTCCATCGCGCTGCCAGTCCCGCCCTCTCTGGCCCGCTGACCGCAGGTGGTGTGAAAACTGGGTAGATTTCCATTCTGGGCCCCGGTCAGGGGGAGTCATGTAGATCGGGGTGCTAGTGGGCTGACCCAACAGTCTCCAGCAGACCCCAACCGACCGCTCTCCGAGACCGTTTTACATTGCAGCAGCATTTGCATGGAAGACGGACTTGAAATATTCATCACATTAAAATAAACAGAGCTGTCAATCACAGCGGTACTGTGCGTCTTCCTGTCTCCCGGAACTGCGTGGGCTCCAGTGTCACCGTCATCATCTGCAAGCTGAATGAGACAGAAATGACAACTTTGTCCACAGCACATCGACGCACATCGACACACGTCTACACACACTGAAAAACACAGATATGCGCAGCCGTGTTTAAAAAGACTACCTTGGATATAGGACAACTCAGGCTGGTAGTCAATGAGCGCAAATGCACACATGCACGCAACCATAACCCCCCCCCCACACACACACACACACACAAATCACTCTGGCCTGGGTCCAGTGACCTGGCATCTTGGTCAACAGCATGGTCCACCCCCTCACCCCCTGCCTCTGAACCCACTCGGGCTCACACAGCCTTGGCGGCCCAGAGGTCCAGTGTGATTCATGGCGTTTACCGTGGTGTTTGCCCCCTCCGTGCACCCGCGGTGCTCCGAGCTCTGCTGCTGTGACATCACAGCCAGGGCTCTGATTGGCCACCAGATGGCTGTCCTGTTTGGACCGCGGCCCAGACTGTGCCGGTTGAATCACTGGCTCGGCGACGGCCTGGATTCTGATCCAGCCCACCTGCGCCGGCCCATGCGCCCGCGCGCGAGAGCGTACATGCGTGTGCGCCGAGCGCCCCGGATCACTCGCCATCGGTTAAACGTCAGACAACGCTCATCCATAAAAGAGTCACTTAGCGCCGAACGACCACACCCTCTTTCTCTCAATCTCTCTTTATCTTTTATACGTCTTGTCAATTGATTTTAAAGCTCCCCCTTTTGAAGATTATGGCCCTTTAAAATCTAAGTGCCCTTGTTTAACTTAGCTTAAACGACTCTCGCTCTTTGCTTCGTGGGTTAGGCCCTATTTCAACATTTCTGAGCACTGTCCTGGGACACATAAAATGAACGAGAAAGCAAGGGCATTGGAGAGCAGGAGAGAGAGGGAGAGGGAGGGAGAAAGAGAGAGAGAGAGAGAGAGAGAGATGTGTGTCATGTCTCTCCAAGTGTACCTGAGGCCTTTTATGTATGTATCCACTTGTGTGTGTCTGTTGTCGTAGCGCGGCAGACAATGAGGAGCTCTTAAGAGCAGGCATTCTCTTTTAAATACACTACAAATGGGAGTTAGCTCCTACTTGAGTTTGGAGAGGTTTTCCTACATGAGAGATGAAACCAGAGCACCCTGCTATTCCCTCCTTCCTGTATTCCCGAAGGGAGGCCTGCAGCGCGCCTCTCTAAAGATACCCCCCTGGCACACGTGCGCGGCCCGCGCCTCGCACGGCTCCCCGAGGACGGCTGCAGGCATGGCGCAGTGTCCGTCCCTGTAGTTAGTCCTCCGTCTCTGACGCCGGGGCTGCAGAGCGCCTCTGAAACGTTGGCGTCGCTTTTTGCCGGTTCCTCCGGTCCAACGATATCCTCATCAGGATTTTACTCTCTCCTGTTTTTTTTTTCGCTGCCCTTTCTCTGCCCTTCCTTCATTTTACTCTCTATTCTCTCTCTCTCTCTCTCTCTCTCTCGTTCTGTGGGGTGAGGGAGGCTCATCTGCAGTATATACCCTGCCTCTTTTAAAGTGACAGAGTGAGTTGCACAACACTTTCACATGGCCACTGGGAATACCAGGCCAGTTTTTTGGCAGGGGGACAGGCCCCCCCGCTGCACCTGTGCTCATCCAGGCGGATCAGTATTTAGCCGGGGCCCCCTGCTGCCCTGGGGACAATGAGAGGGGATGGACGGATGGACTGAGGATTTGAGAGGAGGACTTGGACACAGTTCCCCACCCTGTGTGCCAGCGTAACGGGTCGAGTGGACCAAATGTCTGCTCACTGGCACTAACACACAGCTGTTGGTGATCTGCCTTTGGGCCAGACACACACACACACACACACACACACACACACACACACACACACAGGCTCACACATTCACACATCTCGTCCAACATTACAGTTTCCTACCTTTCTCCACCTAAAGAACAAAAAAAAGCGAGAGACAGAGAGGGCAGAAGGCGAGGTATTTGAGAGAAGCAATATTGTATTGCCACAGTGTAGCATGAATACTTTAGTGTAGCTAATGAACAAACAATAAGCGGCATCAACAGTATGTTGACTTGTTTAGGTTCATGTTGACATGAAGCGTTGATGTTGATATTAAATCATAACGAGCAAAAGGTAACAGTTTGACAAACAGGTCAAATGATTAAACTTTAACCATAATTATCCATGATGCCACATCACATAGAAATGGCACAGAAAGCGGCCTAATCACCACCGTAACATGCTTTAGCTGTGTCTTCACATCCACGCCAGCATCTTGTGCATTTTAATTGACCGCAACAGCAGGTCCTCGAGCCTGCCGGTCGTCAGACCTGTCTCTTCTCCCCAAGGTCGTTATTACAACAGGGGCGAGGTGCGCTCTTAAATTCAGAGAGAAGCCGTGCCTCCGAGTGTCCGACACCCTCCCCACCGCCTCTAATATCCGAGATGGCTGTTGATCGCACCTGTTCCCGCTCTATCCCGGGAACGTGGGAATGGCGATGTGGGAGGGAAAACAGCTCTGAATCTGTAATCGGCTCAGGAGCGGCGATGCTGCGTTGCCAGGGCAACACTCCACCCAGTGTTCCAGTCACTTTGCTCCGCTT
>OMKK01039430.1:3106-13601 GCA_900302305.1 Polymixia japonica | reverse complement strand
GGGAGGTTTAGCTGGCGGACTGTATTAAGGGGCTGGTTCACTAAGGTTATGCTTCATTCGCCTCCGGGGCGTCGGTCAGGACACAATGATGAGAGTTGGTGGCAGTGTAAGAAACTTTACTGTTGCTTGAAGACAGTCACAGGACAATACATCGTTGCAGAATGGAATACAGGATTGGTCACTTTATGAGTTTTTTTATGTGTATGTGGTTTCTGCAATAATAAAACAGATAACAATATTGGTGTTAATATCATACTGCCCTACTAATAACATAATGATACAATTTCTATATTAACTATTACCACCAGTGCATTAACTTTCCACATGACCAACTGATCTGCCGTTACAGAGAAATAATAATCAAGGAAATCCAAATAACAAATTAACACACAAGTCTGTGTGCTTAAGGCACTTTATGAACAATACAGACGTTACGGGTTTTAAGAACTCCGAGTGCAATTAGCATCAGTAACAACATATTAGCACCTGGGCTAGGCTAACAGTAGCACTCGTCATATATAACACATCAATGAATAAACCAATGAATTACTACACTTACCCTCGTCAAAGACGCACATGAACACAATATATCATCCGAAACTATACTCCCACTGACTGTAACAACTTATAACTATCGGCTGTATATGAGCTTATAACAACGCGATCCGTATCCCAACCTTTTATGACAACTAATGAAGAAGAGCGATACGTCGCTCACTATAAACAGCAGTACGTCGCCCCCAAGTGGTCACAGAACACATAACCCGTATACATATAATACATGAATTACATTGGGAGCCTTTCTAACATTTGGTGTTGCCAGTAGTGATTTCCCACTAACTAGTTATATGCTTTTGTTGTGAAAAATTGCCTAACATATCTCATAAAAGTAAATATACTGGTACTAGTAGTATATGTTGTGTTGTGTTACACCTGTGGAAATATTTCCATTGCTTCTGACCAAGTCTACTTTTATATCCTAAAAAACTCTGTTTGGTCAAAACACTTGTTGAGTCAAGACTTGAATCATGAATTCAACACCCACACTATTAATCTATTTCACTGTGTAAACGATGCCTAGATAAGAAATCCAATTAAGTCTGTGTTACGCAGTCTTATTTCCCGTTTCTGCAATAATCTTGTACATGTCTATAAACAATAAGCCATTGTGATCGTAATGCATCTTTGCCATAGATATGCAAATGCTCTATTATTAGGGAATGAAACAGTGACAAAGCAAGTGAGTTTCTATCAGCTCTGATCAAAACAGGGGTACATTAGAGGCACTGCAGGTCTTACTATTTGTTGCATTCCTATCTGTTTATTTAAAAATATTTACACATTTACTGTAGACCGAATTGAGTTATGACCGATATAAAAAGCAACAACAATCCATGTCATCTCTAAACTTAACTCTCACATTAGAATGAGACACATCTGAGCTAAAGCAAAAACTCCATTGGCTCAAAATGATTCCATTAAAACAGTCCTCTTTGATGTTTCACCATTTTAAACCATAAAAAGCCCCGGCCAATGAGTCTCTCGGAGAGAAAAGAACTGTCCAATTCATTAAGGTTGTTTCTTAAAGGATAACTGAAACCATGGTGAATGTTAAGCCCATTTTCGAGGATGTCCTTTCTCCCTTTTGAAATTGCTGTGGGGTTTTTTTTTTTTTGTGGTAATCCATTGCTAAAGGGATTTCCCTATGTGTCTGAAATTTTGTGTCGTAACAGCTTTTTATTATCAGTAGGTCTTCTGATGTATGTCTACAAGTCCAACAATAAAACTTTCTCACTTAGCATCTTATTATAATTCATTTTATAGGGTTGGAAAAACTCCAAATCTCAACTGACACGCTTGAAATGAGGCGGGATGGAGCCACGCAGGACGCTGGTTTCTGAAGGCACGCATTAATAAAAAAAAAGGTTCAAATGTAGTTTAATATTAAAACTACTTTTCATTCACAAGTCACAGTGGCTTTTTAAGGACTAGAAAATATTTTGTAGACACATCTCTGTCATGGATTACATTACTGCACTTAGTCTGCAATCTCCGACACTTGGTTTTGATATAATTTGGAGTTCAATGAAAGCAAATGACATCTAGAGGTAGGGAAAATGTTGTATGATAACTGCTTCTCTGGTGAAAAATCAACAGGAAATATAGAAGGCAGAGAGGACACACTGGAAAATGGGCTGAACATTCACCGTGGCCTGAGTTAACATTTAAAAGAAAAAGAAAATGGTTATTTGTTATCTGATCTATTTCATTTGCGGGCATCACAAAGCCATGGCGCATTTATTCCTTAACCTGTGGGGGAAAAAAACTGGGCTAACAGGCCAATACTGTCAACCCCAGATGATGTGATTTTACAAAAGTCAATTTACAAGTCAATGAAACTTTTTAAACTCATTGGCATCCCTGTGCTGTAGGTCATAGGGAACACATTCATACGTAGCAATGCAGATCTCTGTGTTAGCACCTCAGCCTTTACAGTGTCAAACACATCAGTTCACTTGTCACCATGGGGCAACAATGGAATAATTTTAGCCTTTAATCTAGCAACGTGTTCAAGCATATTTAAAAAGGAGTCCCTTATGATTGAATGCCAGCTATCCGCTGTGTTTAAAAGCATTTTAGAACAAATTGACAATCTCACTTCAAAAGGGTTTCGACAGCCGGAATGAATGCCTTTTCATAGAAACCTGCGAGTACATAACCTATCACCATAATGGACAAGCTGCGGCGAGCACGAGGCTGTTATTGTGTTATAAATCGTCTTGTATCCTTTCATGGGCCTGTCAGGAATGTAAAAAACCGTCCTTTGCCGAGGTGACACACACATCCATTGCCGCACCGTAAATGTCGGCTTTAAAAACGGTCTCGGAGGAAATCAAACGCCCTCTGACAAGCAATTAGTACAAATTCTTTTTAAGTAGGACGCTGGAGTTGAGAAAACTCTCGGTCTTCGTGTGAGCCGAACAAAAAACAAGCACAGCGTGTCTTATTAGTTTACGTTTAAACAAAAGTGTGACTGTGCGTCTGTCATACTGTAGTATTGAATGGAATGTGGCTATCATTGAATAAAACAGGCCTTGTCAAATGACAATACCAGCCGGTATATCTACAGTTTACTGCACGTTTATGACATCCAGTCCTGATATAAGATGTGTTTATATTTTTACTTATTTTTTAACTGTTGCCTCACAATCAAAAAACCTTTTGTCAGAAATGGCTCCGTACACCCAAAAGAAAAAGGGTGCTTCAAGGATCCTTTATTGCCTCTGACAATTCTTGGTGGACCCCTTTCAGGTTAAACAACTGTTTATTGGAGCGGAAGGTTCTTAAAGTGGCAAGGGTTTTCAGACTCAGTGATCTGTCAAAATCCATAAAACCGCCTTTGCAGGCGCGGATATCTGGTAAAATAGTGGATAGTCTGCGTGCATTAAGGCAAGGTTCAGGTATAATTCCGTTCCGTTTCTGTTTGCCTTGTCTTGTATTTGTCTTTGAAAGAAAATTTTTAAGGCATTTCTGCTTTAATGGATGGTATACTAGGGGAGAGTGACGGGAAACCAGAGGGAACGTGACGCGCAACCAAGGTCGCAAGCCAGACTCGAACTGACGACGGGTACACAGAGATAAGAGGAAGCCTCTGTCCACAAGTTTCTGAATTAGTTTGAAGCTGAATGAAAAACAGAAAAAAAAGAATCATACAGTCATTGAACCATGTGCCACGGGCGAAGAAGTAAATTCTCTACAACGGTCCTCTGGTGGATGGGTATTGATATGGTGGTGATTGTGTAGGCTGAGGTTCAATGCTTTTGAAAGATAATTTAGATATTACTTTTGAATAATATATTCCATCTGTTTGTGGCTATAACGTATCCAGGTGGCAAAGGAACAGGGAAGCTTCCCATAGTTTGCATTGTATCTGCCGCAGAGACACTGAACACAGCAGCTTCTAATGAAGACTCATGAAAGAGAGCATATACAGGAAATGCTCAGTTTTACAGCGCAGACATACGCAGTTTGTACTCATGCGACCAACTGCCAACCAATCAACATTTTATACTGTTGTCGTCCGTAGTTGTTCGTTTTTTTGTGGATTGGTTGGCATTTAGACTGTGATTGGGCTGGAAACCGAAGCCAATCGAATCTGGCAGCACTTTGCAGCCAATAAATCTAACCAAACAACCGAGTCAACCCACACGTATCTGACAGCAAGTGAGCAAACGTATATCATTTCGTCTATGTAACAGTTATAATTCTGCTAGAGAACCTCTGGAGGCTGGTATGCGACTTTCCTAGTCTTTTTGTTTTGTCTTTTTGTCTAAAGCTATCTGGTATCACTGTCCACGTGGGCCAACGATAAGAAGATTTCTAGTTCACAAACAATACAACTATTGAGCTATTTAAAAATCGTCTATTTTCAAAAACAATTTGAAGACACGATCTAGTTTAATAATCGAGGACAAATCAAGTTATACTGCTTTGACCTCAGATGAGTTTTGTTTCACACGAGTTTCTAATGATGGTAGTCGTGTCCCAAACATTTAGAAATATATATTTCCCAACACATTCACTTTACATTGACACTAACCCTATTTCTTTCTTTCTTTAGTCAGAAATGACACAATATTGGACCACAAAAGATGTTGGACGGTTGAAGGTTTGAGCAAATGGATACCTGTCTTTAATGCTTAGTGGCTCTACATGTTAGGCTATTGATATGTTATTATAGTTTTTGGCATATTTTTGTACATTTGAAGCCATCTTCATAAGTGGATGCTACGACGTGCAGTCTTTTAAATTGATTTCACTCTATTTTTAAGTCGGGTGATCTGTGCAGCCTGCCTCTCTTATCCATCTTCGAAGAGGATCCAACACAGTTGTTGGTGGTTGATTAAGTAAATGAACATAAAGAGCAAACACAGCAGGTACTTCAGGTCTAAAAAGACTGTTCCGCAACATCCGCATTTATATTTTACAGTGTGGGAGACCTTTAGAAAGGAAGAGGATCCTGATGGAGATGGACGGGAAATGCATGGCCAATTGATGACGGGGGCGGGGGGACTTGATATTCTCTCTTGGCTTTGCGGTAGCGTTGTCCTTGTATCACATCTATAAAGTGGAGATCCCAAGAAAAAAACAGATGACTTTTTGTTTGGAATGGAAACAATGGTCCCTTGTCAATTTCAAGAATGAAAATAAAAATGATGGCGTTGTCTGTGATGTTTGTCTGTGTTGGTCAGGTTCAAAGGTAATATAAAGCATGTAATAAATCATTCTTGTGGTATATGAATACAGATAAAACCAGAAGAAAAACAACAGAATTTTATGAATTTGAATGCAAGTCACCTGTAAAGAACTAACCACAACTTTAGGAGATCTCTGAATCTCTGCAAGGCATTCATTAATTTTAACGCAACACTGAGCCTTGAAATTCTTTAATTTATAAATAACCATTCTTGACACAACAAACGCTTCCATTTAATGAAAGGGTTTCCGCCTGAAACCCTCAGAGCCCCGAAAGAACCTTTGAAGCAGCATTTTATAGAGTTAAAGAAACTAGATTGAATGAAAGAACTTCTAGTATGTCAGTCCAACGCATAACGGTGATCAAAGAAGGAAATGTTTATCTCAGTCTATATCGTATTACTTTGTCTCATAACAGGCAGATCAGGCTTTTGTATAATAGCCTTTATAGTGAATCCTCTGAAGCCCCCTACTCCACTTCTTAATTACAGAGGGTAGAACCATTTAATCCCCTTTTAATGAATAAGGGCATTAGCCACGGATAGAGGGGACTTTTTTTTAGAAAAAAATCGAACACATCTTCAGTGAACCAGGATAATTAATTAGTTTATGTGGTCAGTGGAATTGGTGTATAGTGTCACTGGCAGGGGAGCAACTGCGTTTGAATACCTTATTTGGCAGTGAACAATGCACTCTACAGCGGCCACCCATATCGCTATTAATGTCTTGCCTTTTTATGTAAACACTATTTATAAACAATAACATCTAAAACATCATGCGATGCATCTTAGTGGTCTCACCTGAGGCAAAACAAGAGGCAACTGTGATGGAAATTACTAAAACATGCACTATTACATCATCTCTAATGTATTTCTGTGCTGGTATAAGCAAACATTTGATGTGCGATGCGTATGAATAAGTATACTAGATGACTTAGATCAGATGTTGTTAAGTTATTCTGTGGCAAGTAAGACATAGAATTTGTTGAGTTTATGGCTGATATTACAAATTCAGTATACAGTATTACAATAAATATACTTACAAATTTACATTTAATGTTCTGGAATGAGGACATTGGGTGGTATGAGCTGGCCATAAGAGGTCATTTATGTAGCATTAGTAAATGCTAATAATAGTTGTCAGGGGAGCACACCATTAGCTGTTTAATTAGATTTATAATGTTGCTGCCCTCAGATCACCATCACCATAGAGCACCATGCAGTTTAACAATCCCATTTCACTGAATAATCATTCTGTATTTCTTCACTTTACTGTGAAGTAAAGTGTTTTGATTTTTATAATGTTTTGAACCTGTACTCTGCAACCAACAAATTACCAAATTACTTTCCTTCATCTTCATTATTGATATGTTTGCTTTGTTCAAGAGGAAGCCATTGGCAGGTCTAAAACACGTTGTGATGTCTCTGTGTTTCTATTTGTGTATTTGTGTGTGTTTATATCTTGATGACTTCAAGCCTGAGCCTCTGTAAAAACCTTTTACTTCTGAGTGCTAAAAACATACTTAGATCTCAAGCGCTGTCAGTAATGCGCAACATCACATCCTTTTGAACGAGCAAAAAGCCAGCAAGGGACAGATGCAAGACAGGTTCCCAGTGGCCATGTAGCCATAGTTATTTCCTGTTTCTTGCTTCAGGAGACAGTTGATCACGCTTACAAATAATAACATATAAATAAATAACCCTAGCTGTAAAGTTTACCTTAGTTGTAAAGTATTGTTTTATGTGGATGTTCTCTAAAGCTATCCAATTAGTCGTGCATTGTGTAGAGATCTTGGCTTTCCTCACACTTTACGTTATCACTAGAGTCTGTACTAGCTGGTTAGCTAGCTATAGTTAGCGAAGTGATGCTTCAAAGATGGGTGCTGGGGTGTACTCAAAGTGAGGAGGATTTTGAGTTATCTTTGTGGAGCGGATAAAATCACATAAAATGACAAAATGTATTTCAGATTGATTTAAAATTTTAAATTTGACTAGAAGCCAAGTGCCATACCTTGCCATATAAACGACGCCCATGAAGATCAAGCATGGTTATTTAATATATTTTTTCAAGGGACCAATGGCAGGAAATGCTGCACACTATGCCTTTAAGGAAGATTCTATTGCACTTGTAATTGCTTGAAAACTTTGTGGGATTCATTAATCTGACTCGTTTGTTCCTTTAAACAAGATTTAGTAAACTTGAGTCTAGGTCAATGACCGCCTCACAATTCTCAGTGATCTATTTGTGAAGCTAAGCCTGTATCAGTGACTGTAGCACCAAACCTAAGACTGGATAACTGGCTCACAATACTGCTGGATTACCCTCACTTTGTGCAAAATGTCAGCAGTTATTTTCAAATTCATCAAGCATGACATGGGTTTGATCTTGTGTGTTTTAGTCTATCGGTTCTGCAGGCTGTATCCAGCAGACAGTTACAGGTAGGACTGTGTGAACATCAGGCAACACAACATTCATAAATGAATTAACATTAAGTATTGAGCGGCTGAGGAATAGGAATTTTAAGAGATTCTTTCTCTCTCTCTCTCTCTGTTCCGCTCACAGTCGCTCCTCTCCCACCAAACTGTTCACTCCAAACTCCCCGCTGCAGCTGCTCGCTCCCGACTTTCTCACTTGACTAGAACGCGACTGGGCTCGCTCGTGGGCGCGCAAGAATATGTAAGCAGACACTACTGCGCATGACCATTGGGCCGTATACCAGGAAGTAAAAAACTTTTTTGGCTTCATGCGCTGGGCGAGCGGCTTTCGTTCAAACGAATGGGCGGCCATTTTCCCGTTCATCCTCCAGTTAATATAGAACCTCGTTGGTTTCTCCTACTACTCTCCTACTACTTAGGAGAGCCTGGTTTCTATTCACTGTTCAGTGTGCAGACAGGTCTGGAGCCCGTCTACTCCAAAACTGTATCCGGTCATTTGTATCCGGTTGTTCACCTGCAGAAATGCCGAATCGAGTAGCCTAGTCTCACCAGTCACTACAAGTTACAATAAAAGAAAATGAACATACCAAATGAAGTATTCCAATTACCTACCACTACGACGCCCCTGGTTTCTGATCGGAATTATTTTTTGGAGCACAGACCATTTCTGTATCCGCTGGTCCTCTCTAGACCGGATCTGCAAACTGAAAAGCAACCGCGGCGCCTCACCTTCACCCATGGATGTATTAAGATAATGGATAATGGTATTAAGCCTTCACCATGTCAACAACAATGATTCTCTCCTGCGCTGCGCTTATCACTGACAATAAACTGGATATATGTGTAGAGCTGCACATATGGCAAAAAAAGACTGTTACTGCAATATCTGAAGAGATGCTGTATGATATCAGATGATGATATGATATCAAACCATTCCCCCATTAAATGTGTAAATTCACTCATCCTAATTGCAGTCACTATCAAAAATATTAGTAAAAAAACAAAGAATTAAAATTCAAGCAAATAAAATCCAGACACTTGATGAGTGTTTTATTGCTCTTGTTAATCATCAGTGTTGATGTTACAAAGATTTTTGCTGTTGGACATAGTTGTTCAGTCTGTTGGAAAATATAAGGAGATATTGGCCATTTCATATAAGGGAATTAACGTAATTAAACTAACTGATTAAACATGGTTAACCTAATTAAATCATTGAACTTATCAGTCATAATACAAGATTACTGTGTTCACAGTACATATGATAACATACTGTACAACATTTTGATAACAACCTACATCTCTATTCAAGTTAATCATGAATCTATTGTTTTCCATTTGATTGTTGTATCTTTCTTTTAAATTTAATTACAGGGCACTGATATTTGGTCAAGTGACAAGCAAAATAATGAATTGGCATTTACCATTATAAAATCCCTTTCATTGGGTATAGTGGAGGTATTGATAAACTGGAGCTTAAACTATAGTATGAATGAAAAGTTGACCAGAAAATGATTGTAAGTCAAAATATTTCTGAAAGAAAATTAATGAAATACTGTAGTTCCTTTAACACATTGTTGCAGTAAGTAGCTGGTATTTGTAAACAGATCACAAGACTTTCCAAAGTAATGAATAGCCTGACCTCATAGATGATAACTTGAAATCAGTTACCCCAGAGACAGGAGCACCATGGAGAGCATTATGGAGCTGAGCCGTTCCTTCAGTGAATATGATTCCTTCCCTTGGCTTAAGTTTTTTTTTTTTTTAGGTTGAGGATACAAGGTTTATTCAAGTTTCAAGGAGATACACAACTCAATGGGGTACTCATGTGTCATACTGTTATATTGTTTTGATGTCTGGTCCCTGTGCTGGTGCCATGGTCGCCAGACCTCTGCATTGTAGTCAAGGGAACTTGATTACTTTTTTTTATTGTTGTTAAGATGTTATTTGGTGTATAAACCTTGCTTCTTTTCCCTCCTTTGTAACATATGGCTGCCATGCTCTATATTGTATCTGGAATGTGACCAGTCAATCAAGTTACCTGTCACATTTCAGTGAGCTGAAACATTGACTGCTTGAAGAAGTGATCAATTTCCACATGCATACACTCACACATGCACACACACACACACACACACACACACACACACACACACACACTTGTAAATATAGTCTCTTTGGCTCTGCACAGCAGTGGTAGATTACATGTTCCAGCCTAGTCCAATGTGGGTGGCCAGCAGGTAGCACATGCCTATTGTGCACGTCATCATCATCATAGGAAAACCTAACCTGTGGAAAGAAACAACATCCAGAGAGAAACGTTATGGATTGAAATATGCTTTTAATGTTGCGCTGAAGGCGCTATCTGTAAGATCTGTCTGTAGCACCATTTTACACACAACACAAGTTGGAGTTAATTAACAATTAATAATAGTAATTAAAATACAATAATTTAATATTAAAGTGAAATTAGAGGCAATCATTTTGAGTTTATCATTGGGTGCCTTCTTTGCAAATACACGACTGCAGAGTCAATAACTATCTCAGTGTTCACAATTATCAACAAATCTATAACTATGTTTTGCGACCAAGATGTCAGGACATATCAGGCTGCTTCATTAAAGCCATTTCTAATCTTGCAACAACTCTACAATGGCAAAATAAAACTCAAATGAGAACAGAGAATAAATCATTTTGCAGGACTTTAACAGGTATAGCTTGAAAACAACTATCCAGCTATTGTCCGTTTTTGGTTATACCTATACAAGTCTGTGATGTTAGCTTGAATTTTGGAGTAAAAACTGGCA
>OMKK01039419.1:0-12443 GCA_900302305.1 Polymixia japonica | reverse complement strand
GAGTCTGCATGCTATATACCTAAATGGTTTTTATAATTTTAAGTGCAATTAAATAAACCTAACAACACACACAAAAAGCTAAAACAACATATTAGCTGTTGATAATGTAATAGATTAATACAACATATTAGCTGTTGTACAACATTGTATAGCCAGGAAAAAATAGCACAATTAGTAAAAAGATTTTATGCGTGGTGCAAAAGTGTTCATGATGTTGCAAAACTGTATTTGAAGATGATGCATGAATGCACAAACTATGAACACTTTAAAATACCTGCAGCAGAACCTGTAGACTTCTAAAACCTGCGACCCTGCGGTGGCTGGCTGGGTGTAGAGAGAGACATACAGTATAGGGACAGAGGTACGGAGAAGCCCAGACGTGGGGCCCTCAGCGGTGTGGCAGCGCTGGTACAAGGAGCTGGAGGTAGAGGCTGGCAGAGCAGGGCTGAATGCAGATAGGATCTCTGTGGGTGGGCGTGAACGTGTGATCGGAGACTAAAATCATTACAGTACGCCTGGTCACTGTGTCCTTGGCTCTGAGGCTTCCTCTTACTTCCCACTCTCTCTGTTTCTCCCTCTCTCTCTCTCTCTCTCTCTCTCTCTCTCTCTCTCTCTGCCTCTCCTTCCCTTTCTTTTAACTGTTTTCCACTGTACCATTTTTTTTTTTTTTATGACGCACCGTATGTCCTCAGATTTGGCTCTGCTCAAATACATGCTGTTTTCACACAACTTAAAACAGAATCCCTGCAGGCACAGTGCTGAGGGAAAGTAGTCTTTGAATTAGCTGTGCGTTGCACGGCCTCACCCCAGCGGCACATATGATACACCGACCCACTGATGAAATCAATAATAGTCAATCAGCCCAATATTACACAAATATATTAGCTGGTCAGTTTGTGTGTATTGATTTACTTAGGCTATTTCTTGTGATAGCAATCAGGACGTAGACATAGATTCACAAATACTCTATAATCGTTTGATTTTAGTCAATTGATATGGTGTGAATATATAGCTGAAGAGATTTATCATGTCACATCAGGGAAAATACATGTAATTTGGGTTTATCTTGTGTAATAATTGACAATCACTACACACGGTGCATTTTGTTACAATAAATGACACTGCTTTTTTGTCATCTATTTGATTCCACCACGTTGCCGTGGTAATCATATTCAAACTCTTTTTTTTCAAATTGTTTACCTCCAGCTGGGCTTGAGGAGAAACTAGTGTGTTGAGTTCTGAAGCCATAATATACCATTTGATACGCAATACAGAACCCAATTTTCCCTCTTTTGTGCTGCTCTCAGTGTTTCTGTTTCTGTCTGTCTCAGTATGTCTTTTTCCCTCTGTCTCTCTTTCTCTCCCTACACGTGTTTTTTATAAAAGAGAAAAAGAGAAAGGCAGAGGGAAACAAATATTCCTTAAAAACATCAAAATACATTGATCTACAACTCCAGTTCATTTTTTGTCATTATCATAGCTGGAAATCGGCCTCCCCCTTCAACTGGTTCACAGCTGCACTCGTGCCGTTAGGCTCCGGTAGCACTGGCCGCTGACCGTCCCCTCTCCCCCTCAGAGAGAGAAAGAGAGAGAGACAGAGAGACAGAGAGAGAGAGAGAGAGAGGGAGAGGGAGAGAGAGAAAATGTAAACCAGACAGGCCTTCCCTCAACCTGATTGGTTGATTCCCTGCCTAGCGGTTTTGTCCTTGAGAATGTGCAGACACGGGGCAGATAATGTTCTGACACCAGAAACTCTAAACCCGGAGCAGATCAACGCTTACCCTCTTTTCCTTCTTCTCTGCTTCTATTGTCACACTAGCCGGACAAGCAGATTGAAGATTGGGAAAGTGCTTTTTTTTTTTTTCTCTCCAAATCAGTGTTATTCAAATCAAGAATGCAATGTTATTCTTTACATTGCTCTGGCTTTGGTCATCCGTCCATAAGAATTCTCTATTTTGTGCCTCTAAGATGCTGCAAGTGGATTAACACATGCATTTATCTTACACTAACGCGTTTACACCTTCACACCGGCGTACACACGCGGGTAGAGGGTGTATTTTGAAAGGCAGGTATCGGGGTCACAGCAGTGCATAGACGACAGCAGCCTACACACATCCTCTATGTAAAGAGCAGATTATTCTTTCAAGTTCAAATTGTGTAACAGCAGCCGGGGTGACCTATAAGCATATCCCAAAACGTTATGAGCGATGCTAAAAACAAACAACCCAAATCATTTTACCCCTCATGTAAATCTGAAGTTGTTGTTTTTTTGTTTTTTTTTATCTCGTCTCTGGCGTGAGTATGTTGCAAGGTCAAAGATCTCCTTTTACCGTGGGCCTGTATACAACGGCGGGATTTCTGCAAAAGTCAGCAGGCCAGTCGCACACGGAATCTCCCTGCAGCGCGACACGGACGCGCAGACCCGGTGATGTTGTAAACGTGCTCTCATAGAGGCCAACAGGCCTTAATGCAATGTTTCCACTGTATGCTTTGCAGACGCATATCAAATAATATGTAATATCAAATAAAGGCCCGGGACAAATGGGTTCTAAAATGCAAGCAATGACGACAAAAATAGATATTGTTTCACGGTGACATCGAAAATGTTTCTCAAAAAGGTTATCCACAATATTTTGAGTATAACTGCGGCTACGGTGCGCACTTTAATCATGTCAATACACTTTCAAGGAATGTGTTTTACTAAAATAGGAGCCGATAAACGTGTTTCTTTGGAAAGTTGTGTCCACTTTAAGTTATTGAAATTGAAACCGTGCGGCATTTTGTCTGATTGTGTCCCACTGCTGCATATTGGTAATATCTGGCTCTTCCTGTAATTCAATGGATTTAGTCGTGATGGACTTTGCACTGTCTTGTATTTCGGTTGTATTTCGTGTGGGGCATAATAAAAAAGTCTGAGAGGTAATTATTGCCATTTCAATGACTTTAATAAGCAAAATAGGAAACAATTTCTTCCAAAAACAACCAAAAATAAGACAAAACAGAAACCAGCCTGAATGGAACTACAACAGTTCAAATTTAAGTTGTTTTACTCTTATTTATATAAACAGGATTGAAAATTGATCCCCATCATCGCAAAGTACATGGAATTGCTGAAAACAAAACAACAACCCGCTGCTGCAGTTTCAATTTGATTTCAACACAGTTGAATCAGTAACAAACCAAAGATTGTTAAATGCATGACTTTTCAACAATAGTTTCAAATGCAAGCACCATGCTTATTCGATATGATCTGACATTTCGTTAATTTAAATCATTAAAATAAAAACTTTAACTATGCATCTGGCCAGCAGAACCAGAATCATCAAATAATAATAAAACTGACAAAAAACATATTATATAACATACATAGAGTTTTCATTTTGAGAATTTGCACAACCTGAATCCCTTTTTTTACTGACCGGCAGAAAAAAAATCAGGAAAACATTGCGTTAAAAGTTTCACGTCGTATTAAAAATGCATGCGTTATCTTAATACCTGTTAACTCTACATATAACATTACATATAACCCCTGACATATTAGGTTGTGTTAGATGTTAGATGTTGTTTGTAAAAGTATGAATTACTATTCTTGCTGATAATATGCTACAGGTGACTCTGAAGTACGCCAATCATAATGAGAAAGGAAAACTTTTCTGTTTGGGTTTGATTGTTAAGGTTGCGCAAGAGTTAACAGAATGGCAGACAACACTCCTCCCCTGAATTAGTGCCACGACAGCCACATTGAATTGATGGTACAGAACATGTGCCCACACTTAACTGTTGCGTATGTAGGCTCTACAGTATATTGAAAACTTTTAACCATGCCTTGGTGCGTAATAGTGTGCAATGGATATGTTATCTGGGGCCTATTCTATTCTAGACACATGTTTGTCCCTTTAGCCTCACACAGTAGATATAAATGTGTCCAAATATTACTGTAAAAGTATTCATTTGTTTTGAAAATGATAACAATCTAGTATCGTAGTATGAATTCCTGGAGGGAGGTTTGCACAAAATTCAAAATGAAAACTTACAAATCATTATCCAAAAGTGCACTTGACACACAAAGTTTGTTGTATTTAAATGCAACTGAAAAATGCCCATATCTCTCAATCAATACCCCCAAATGAAAAAAAATATATAAAGGAAAAAAATAACACAACACAAAGAAAGAAAGAAGTTTAAACCAGCCTCCTCAATCTTGGTGTGCAGTTTTTGCGGTTGCATAATATTTACAAGCCTAAAGAAACCCACACCATATGATACTGCACAGGCAGTCCTGCTGTTCTGTCCCCGTTGCATTTCTCTAACCCCCCAAACTATGGAGAAGCGCAGATCAACGACATGCTCTTAATATACACGAGAAGATGAAGGTACAAAATAGAAATTATTACCATACATGTCCAGCATGCAGGATTAATATTTTAATGCAGATTTTTGTTTCAATATATATTCGAATATAACCAAGCAGGCAATAAATCAATGAGATGTTGCATAAAATGTACCCCGTTGACGGGTTAGACAGAAGTAAAGTTTGCATAATGTGGAGTCTTGGTTTTGGAGAATCTCTCAGATTATATGGGCCCACTTGTAGAATGAGAGTCTCATAACGTTCGTCGTCATTGTTTTATAGGCTATGAAGCCAGGCCTACTTGTTGTTTCATAACAATGTCATCATTTTGGAGAACAAAATCACCAGACAACTGCCTCGACGCCATCCCACACTACTTACAGATTTTTAAAAGCTGTAGCCTAAACGAAAAAAAAGTTCATCAGCCGATCCTCTTCTTTGAAGAAAAGTCTCTTCACTACAAGCAACTAATCTACAAAGATGCTGCGACTGATCAAACATTCTACATTGCTCTTTGTATCTCAGTTGTCACGTTGATGGAGAGATGATTATATATGAGAATAGTATTTGATGGATTATTCTTCTAATATGAATATAATTGTTACTGTTATTAGTATAACCATAAACAGTATGGGAGGGTGTTGATTATTATCGTTTGTTCATCAGCATCAGTTGTGGAGGGGGAGAGTGTCACAAGAAAAGGCTATTACAACTCACATGAAAAACTCGGGTGATGAAGGGTTGTCACTAGTAGACCCAGCCTCGCGAAACCCGTTATTGGCCCCCGTGCCCGTCAGTTTTTCACACTTGAGTTTGTAGGCGTCCCTCTCACGGGCCAGCCGGTTGATCTCCGCTTTGAGCTGCTCCACTTGGTTAATGAGCTGGGTCTTCTCGTTCTCCAACACGTGTTTCTGCTGAACCCGCTTGAAACGGCAGGACTGCGCGTATCCCCGGTTCTTCAGGGTTCTCCTTTTCTGCTTGAGGCGGATGACCTCGTCCTTGGTGAAGCCTCGCAGATGTCTGTTGAGCTCTCTCACCGACATGGACACCAGCTGTTCGTCGGAGAAGCGGTCCTCCACGTTGAGTCCTCCCCCGGAGCCGTGGTGGGCCGACTGGCTCAGGTGGCCGTGTGGATGGTGATGATGATGACGGTGGTGATGAAGTGGTTGGTGGGACTCGGGGGAGACGGGAGACGGGCTGTCAGGGTCCTGGCTGTGGTGATGATGGTGTTGGTTGTGTGGGTGGTTGTGTCCTCCCGGGTGTCCGGACAAGTCGTCGGGGTGGTGTGGGATGCCTCCGGCATATGGGTGGTGGTGCTGCTGGGCATGACCGTGGTGGTTGTGGTGATGGTGTGGGCCCCTGTAGCCCTCGAAGGCGCCTTGCTGCTGCAGCTGCTGTTGGACGTGGGGAGGCGGGGGGTGGCCGTGGGCCGTGGCTCCGATCAGGGCCTCCACTGCGTCCTCTGGGGTCAGGCTTAGCGTCTGCGGGTCTATTTGCTGGTGGTATCCGCTGTTCGGCATCCAGTACAGCTCCTCTAGGTGGTTTTTCTGCTCTGTGGGGCTGAAGCTGGGCGAGGAGGGCACTGAACTGCAGGGTGTACTGATGGGGGTAGAGGAAACTGAGCCTTGGGGTTGGAGACGGTTACACTGGCGCACCCCGGCGCGTTCCAGCCCGGCCAGGCCTTCCTTCTTCACGTCGAACTTCATCAGGTCAAAGTCGTTGACGTATTCCAGAGCCAGAGGGCTGTTGGGGAGCTCAGGGCCCATACTTAGCTCTGCACTCATGTTGTTGTCGCGACTCTTTTGCAGATATGCGCTTGCGAGCGTCGCAAAAACTGACTTGTTAATCAGCGTCTCTTCTCTCCTTTCTTGTCTCATGCAATAGTTCTGTTGACTCCTCCAGCGCTGTGCACTAGCTTACTGTAGCATGAAACACCGTGCGATTGGTAGAAAAAGGGAAAACGAAGAAAAGTGGGGAAAAAAACTTTCAGACTAATGCTCTGCAAACGACATCGGAATTTGCGTCATTTAGCCTTCTACTGGGCTAATCTGGCACACAGACCAGGACAGGAGGTAGAAAGTAATGCGATTCAGTGCAAAAGTAAAATCTCAGTCTCTTCAGTGGAAGCGTATTCACAGAGAAACAGCATAAATAAAAAAAAAAAAGAAATACCACGTCTATACGTTGAAGCAGGCACCAGTCCTCGATATAAACGTCTTTGTTGTAAGTCCTTTTTTTTCGCCGGGAAAAGAACACAGAAGCAAATTAGCAGAGCATATAGGGCGTCTGATTTTCGCTGAGAAGTAGCTTTCCAGCTCTGCACCGCAGAGATTTAGGCTCGCCTCTCTGACTCTCACTCACTCCCGAGTATCCAGCAGACTGCGCTCCAAGCTGACCAAGGCTTTATCCTTATAGCGCGCAGTGACGTCGCGCCGAAAGGCTGGTTCCAATGCGCGCCGCTCTCCAATGGGAACGGGACTCGGTGCTGAAATAGAGGAAGACGAGGAGAGAGGGGGAGCAGAGGAGGGGGGGGGGGCACACTCTTGACAGCTACAGGCAGTCAGCTGACTGACTCCCCTGAAAGCAGAAGGTGGGAGGATGTGGAGAGAGAAATACCTTTACTTTAGGGGCGCACCGCTCTGTCGTTTACAACTCGCGTATAACGCACAGGTTTTGTGATATTTGCAGGCTTGGATTAGAGAGTTACAAGAATGGTAGACTATAGCCTACATTCTTCTGAGAATAAGTCAGTTGGAAACTCAATAAGAAAATGGTAAAAGTAGGCTGTTTAACAGCCCTTTCTACCCATTTTTAATGTATATGCACCGATGACATATATTGCCAACATAAAAGTTCGGATATGACAAATTAACGAATCACATGTATGAACAAGTCTATACACCAAACATGATTGGCCTAATTACCAGAAGTAAAACGACAAACAGATATCGGTGGACTAGTCAAGAGGGCACAGTCACTTTGTTTTATTCAAACCGCCCAGTGTCCAATTATGTGTTGAAGAGGGGTAGTTAAGAGGGGATGTTAGTCAGAATTATTTTATTAATGAGAAGGCTGTCACACTTGTATGATGTGCAGGTCGCACCTTGACCCCTCGAATAGCAAATTGACATCGTGTTATAGACGTTGTTCGCAGCCTATTTAGGCTACAAGTAGAATACTCGATCAGTCCCAAATGTTTGAAGACAGCAAGCTCCTCTCGACCGGAGCACTTTGTTATACGTCACAACAGAGAGGACTCATCTGAAAACAGGCTCAAGGCTGCCCCTCCGTGGGCAAGAGCCACAATGAATCAAGGTCGAGAGATGTTACTCAGATTCTGTTTCATTTCACAAGTTAATTTCACCAGCACGTTAATTGCTCGTTTCGAATCAAGTAATTTGGTCATATGAGTTAACAGATTCTCTGCGGTTTGGATAACATAAATACTACAGGTTCAAACATTCCACTGGCGTTATTTAACAGGTAGTTTGGACAATGTAAAAAGAGATAAGCCTATAAGTTGTTACCCTTTATAGTCAACGTCTCATTGATTTTTATCTTTATTTTAAGCGTTGGACAAAAGGTAGTCAGAGGAAATGTCCCGCTTCCCTGCAAAAGGAAACTGCTTGTAAATGAGTCAATTTGTGGGATCGATTCTATTATCATTTCGTTTCCACCTCATATCCACGGTTGAGTACAGCCGCGAACAGGGTGTATTGATCACCCCGGGTGTTGAGAGGAGCGGGAGCCAAACGATGGGATCCGATAATGAAGGTCTTCTTGTTTGTTTAAATTCTTAATCAACCTGAGTTGTGCAGCGGTGTAGTGTGTAAACAGATTATCTTTGAATCTCACCAATTTCGTAAATCCTTAGCCTTATTGACCAAGTCTGCGTTAACCAAGTTATAACTTGGGTTAATGTAAGAATATTTATGGAGCTCGCCTCTGAAGGGATCCTAAATTGCTGTGACGGTAAAAAACAAAACAAAAACAAACCCCATCAAATATCAACATTATACTATATAGGCTATATCAATTAAACATTTTGGTGATAATACCACATAACCTGAAGCAATAGTTTTATCAAATATTTGATTAGCTGAATGCGTTAAAAGAAATCTACCAAAATGCATGTGAATGTTGCCTATCACTATTAATCGCCGTGTTTTAAGTAGCCTATTATTAATATTATTATTATCATTATTATTATTAGTATTTGTATTAGTATTATATTTTCACCGCCTATGGCCAAAGACAAAATATATAATACTAGACATATCTTGGTGCTAGGCTAATTTACCATGCAATTAAACAATATTGAACCATGTATTTATTCCTGGTAAGATGTTTAGTTGTTGTTGTTTTTTTCCCGAGAGGATGGTTAACTAGTCTTGAGTACAACCTGAACTGGACCAAGTTTAGCCTATATTGAAACACTTTTCACTACCTCACCTCCACAACCTTAGAACATGCAATAAACAGCCAAACAACAAATTAAAAAGCTCTTAACGCAATACTTGTAAAACGGTTGCATATCATACAGTATAGGGTGCCGCCGTTCATATTTCTATTTTCTGAACCTGCAGGAGAGCTTTTAGTTCCTAAATCCAACTTCAAAAGCGCCCTGCACACGCCGAGCAGAGCCTCGCTGCTGTGAACATGTTTCCTCTGAGGCCGACCCGGCGGCAGCCCCATTAGGTTGTAATGCTCTCTAATATAGCCTGAGTCCACCGTCTAATAGATCCAGGCAGGCCTGCCGACGGCTCTCCCCCTTCGGTAATAACGGGCTGTAATGGAGAGACGAGATGTAAAAAGCGTCCATGTCAGCAGCATATCGGTGGTTAATGATCTATTAAGTGATCCATGTGCTTATGGACAGCGAAAAAAAGTGTTGATGCTTGCTTATTCGCCCCTAATGAGAGTCCCATCCTACGGATTTTAGGAATGAATAACAGAAATAAAATCACCTTTAAAATGTTACATTTAACAGTTGACAAGGTGCTGCGTGCCGTGGCGCATGGACCCTGTAGTGGCGAGGCATACTTCCCACAGCTCACACCTCGCCGGCGGGAGCATCAGGCCACCTGCTACGGCGCCAGGATCAGGCCTGGTGGTTTCACAGAGGAGGCCTATGGTGTGTCTATGGAAGAGACACGACTCCCTCACAGAACTGGATTATTTTCTGCTTCATACCGAGTTAAGGACCTATCCATTCATGACTTGCTATGCCCACGGTGTTGCATGGACACAGTTTGGAGCTTGATTAACTCACACTTCGTTTGTTTGGGAGTCTGCAGTGACTCCTTTTAAACTTTAAAAAAAAAAAAAAAAAAAAAAAAAAAAATCTGAATAAGACTCTCCTTAACTCAGAGGTAAACGGTTGATATTGTTTGGTTGTCTTGCTCATTTTGCATGCGGAAATCATAGTTCAAATAGTACCCGACTACTTTTTTTTAAAATGCTGGAGAAAAACGGGATGAAAAACGGACATAGCTGTGTTTGTAGGTCTTTACGAGGAAGAGTGAGTGATGGAGATTGAAAGAGAGTCCTTTCGGAGGTGCTGCTTTGATGAGCTTTGAGCACAGAGAGCCACAGGGGTGAGCCTTGACTCACGTAGAAGTAAGGAAAGCGCTCGAATTGCGTATAAATCACCCCTGAGTTCTGCCTTCATAAGTTTTACGCATACCTATCTTGATTATATGGTGACAAACAATTATTGCATTTGTCTGGGAGATAGAGGCTGCAGTTGCAAAACAAATGCAATAAAAATCATAGACACATTGTATATGTTTGCTTTTGAGCTTTTCATCTAAGTAAATCAGCTGTCATATATTTTAGAAATTAGGGTAAGTGATTTAATTGATTTAGGGTTTTAAAAAATTGAATAATTTACAGGAATCTGTCAAAAACACCCCGTCGTCAGTAAGTCAATATTATTTAAACATGTTAGTCTGACCGTCATTAATTAATTAGCAGGTGTTCAGTTCTGTAGTAATTTTAATATAACAGATTTAAGCTAAAAGTAAAATGGGTATCACTGCTGTAAAAATACGTATGCCCTTCCATTTAAACTCATTAATTTGTGCATGCTGGACTAAAATAATATTAAAGGAAACCGCTACAGAGCTGATAAAGAAGGACATGTAGCCTATGTACTATTGAATTTATCGTTTAAGATGATTTGATTAAGGGCGTATGCCGTGGCCTAATTGCGTTTAAAATTTAACATTATCAATTTACAACGCCCAGTTACTCAGGGATTCTTGTTTACTCCAAAATAATCGATTATCTATGCGAGAACATGTATTATTAAGACCTGTCGTCTGTGTAAACAGGCAGAGGCCAGCCTTTAAAAAAATCTAACATCCCCATCATGGACTGAGAAGTCTTTTAAGAAAGGAGTAAGTGAGGTGATATTAGTGCAGATTCAGGCATCTCATAAATGTATTTAAAAAAAAAGAAAACGTCAATTATCAGTGATTTAACAGTGGAGTAATTAAATGTTTATCTTTAACAATCACTGACTCTATCATGCTGCCTCCCACAACATATTTGTAGCAGCATAATTCATCACCAATAATATCATTGCAGTTTCCACTGGCTGATAGTCTGACCACGGAACGAGTGAAGGCAGTTGGATTCGCACTGAAAGTTGGGGCTTATTTCTTGTGACAGGGCGCCTCTGGTGGCGCATTTATTTATTGCCAATAGTTTGATGTGCATCGTTGATGACATCTAGGTCTGCAGTCATTTTTTGGCACTAACTCCATACTGATAGCTCCAACTTGAGTTATTTTTGCTGCTTTAAAAAGAGGCGAGTGAGAGAGCGACCGAGAGAACTGTATACAAATTATGATAGGAAGGCCAAGACATAATTGTAGGCCTTTTCCTAGATTAGATGTCTCTGATTGACATGCTGTAAATATAACAACAAATAAACGTCAGTATGTACTGTACTGGCTTAATCCCAGAAGAAAAATAATAATAAATCTGCCTTTTGTTGTGGTCATTTCATTAATGTAAATTGCTATGCTATGTACAATTGTTTGGCTTCTTTCCAGTTGGCCCTTTGCTGAGGCTTATGGATAGCATAGAATTTTAATATGAACTATGGCCCAGTAACCACAGAAAGCAGGCGATACCACAGGAACCAAATACCATGAGTGGCATGACATAATTACAGATGATATCCTCTGGCTGTAACCGTTATTTAAATCTGCAGTTCAAACGCAAATAACCAGCTCCCGCCATTCGAAAGAAGCGTGTCATTTGGCTTAACTCTTAGGATATATCGAATCGATTACAATGATTTGCAGCACCTTTTTCTTGTCAACAGACGTGACACATATTGTATATTTCCTCCCATGCGACCCGCGCGCATGCTAACTCGGAGATGGTGGCTCTTTTGGTCGGCTTTAGATTGGGGGTAAAGAAAAAATGTGCTTGGCAGAGAATCCTCTTCTACCGTGAAATGAAATCTGACATTAAAAAGGCAGTGTTAAGGACCGTCCTCTGTAGTTCATGACATGGCCTGCTCTCCTTGCATGCATATGGGGCTGTGAGACCATACCTCTGGCTTATATTAAATTTCCGCCCCCCGCCCCTGTAATATTGTGGAAAATATGCGTCATCTATCCTCAGCGTGTTATTAAGCTGAGAGTAAAGAGAGGGTTTTAATGGGCTTCAAAAGGCTCTGTTTAATATCTGAGAGGGTCTGTCTGTGTATTTTCTTGTCAAGTGACTGATGCATAAAGGTTTATGACGTAACAGTCGGTTCGATATGTGTTCTCTAACTGTCCGTCAGTGAGCTGCAGAGAGGCGGACCAATGCGCTGCCTGACCCATACGTCAGTTCTGTGCCACTATGTCAGTGTGTGGGCTTGACTGATCTCAAGATGTGTGGGTGGTGCACCATGGGCACTTTTAGGCATGAGAGCCGACCGGGCGCTTTACCCCAGACATTGTGTCTCTGTTCCCCTTCTTTCATTATCTACTCCTCTCCTCTCCTCTCCTCTCCTCTCCTCTCCTCTCCTCTCCTCTCTTTTCCTGTCCTCTCCTGTCCTCTCCTCTCCTTTCCACTCCTCCTCCCCTCT
>OMKK01039413.1:0-12411 GCA_900302305.1 Polymixia japonica | reverse complement strand
CACACACACACACACACACACACACACACACACACACACACACATGCACACACACAGACAGACACACACATCTGTCTTCAGCCACTAAACCTGTGCCAACCACCTTTATACACCAGATGTACACACACATACACACATACCCCATTATCTAAGCCTCTCTGGGTCACACTCACCAACACCTGTACACTCACACATCAAATGATCTCTGTTCCACTTACACAAAGACATTGCCCAGACACTCACTAGGCTGGCAGAGGTCGAAGCAGAGAACCGTAGAATTGAAGGCAAAGGTGAAAATGACTTGCAGCTCTCTCTGTTGTTGTGGTCTGTCTGGACTACCACTCACCACATTCTGCTCTCTCTCCCCCTCATATACACACACACATACACACACACACACACTACTCCACCGACGGCATTGAGTATTTCCTGGTTGCCATGGCAGCAGGGCCAGCAATGACTGGCTTTGTGGGCCAAACCATCAGCAGCAGCAACCACAACAAAAGACAGACAGAGATAGAGAGAGAGAATGGGTGGATCCCAGTGTTGTAAGCTGAATCAATAAGATAACTTATAGACCTAGTTGTCTTTTCCCCCCCAAATAGTTTAGACAAAGTAGACATGACTTCCCAAACCATTCACTGGCATTAGATATTCCAAGCAAGTGCAAGCAGCTGAAAGAACAATTACTGAAAATTCAGAGAAATTATCTGAAAAAAAAAAAAAAGCTAAACAATTCAGTAGAAGGAATATGGTTTGGACAATGGTGTGTGTCTTTTGCTCTTCCTATCAAGGCCTTAAATGATACTGGCATCATTAGCATACAGCTCCATTACAGTGGACCATCATGTATAGTATATTTGTAGGATGAACTTTTGAAGTTATGAGATCTCATTCAACATGTGGTTTTAATGGGATGTTTCAGCTAATGTAAAGTACCATAATCTTTTTCTATAGATTCTCGTTTGGAACATGGTCACAACCTCGCCATTCTTGTAGCAACAAAAACAGTAGGAAAGGTAGGTTTTTAACACTCTTATGAAAATATTAATACTACTCTTTAAAAAAATAAAGTTTATTCATGTTTACAATTTCAAAAAATAATGAACAAAACCCACAGGTTTATACATTTTTATACATACACCATAGACTCTTAAATACATGATAAATATCTTTGGAAAAGTAATTCATATATTCTGGACACTTCATTGCAAACACATCGAAGACTTCTAAAAAACCCTAACCCGAAAATAGACATTAGAGTGATTTAACTTTAATTAAAGTCTGAGTCCATTATTATTGCGTCCAGTGCAGTTGACTTTGGTAAGGTCTGCTGTCAGGATACACTCAGTCTTTCTTTCAGTGACAAGTACTGTGGGGGAAAAGAGAAAGTGGGGTGTTAGAAAATCATTGAACAAAACAAATTAAACTATTTTTATTTGCTGCCAGGTTATATCCTGCAATTAAATGGCTGGGTGACAGCAGTCATGGTGCTTGATAACAAATCTGCTGAGAATGATAGAATTATATATATCTCAGGGTTCAGTGGGGTTAACATGGGGTTTTTCTGTGCATGATAACCCATCACTTGGATCCTTTACACCCTGTGGACATTTTTAAGTGCCATTTTGCTCATTTTGGAGGACACTCTTATTTGGCTTTTTATTGGTGCATGATCATTTTGGGTCAGATATTTTTCTTTCTTGACTGTCAATAAAGTTTTTAAGCAAAAAAAAAAAAAGAAAAAAGAAGAAGAAAAGAATGTGTGTGGCTTCATTAGCTGGGTTGAAAACAAAGACTTAAAACAGACTTATTTTGATACTTATACATTTTAACAGCTAATTTACTGTTAGAGGTCAATAAGTAAATTTTATTTAGCAGCCAGACCAACTTTCTTACAGCGGGAGACCACTGCCATTGCTAAAGGAATGCAGAGGAAATGCTACACTACTCCTTCATTCTTTTACCTTTTTCCTGCTGCCAATGGCCTGTTGGAGCCATAGCAGCTCCATGGCCAGGGTGTTTCTATGGAGACACAGCGCTTCCGGAGTACGGGGCACATCCTGGACCAAGCAGTACTGCTGGGGACCTGGGAGACGGATGGCATATTCATAATGTTTTTAAAGGGCTTTAAAACTCACAGATAAAGGATCCAAAACAAGCCTGTTTAGACACACACACACACACACACACATTAACAACATGCAATCGTGTACTTGTGCCATAAGCAAACAATGACAGATGGAGACAGAGACTCACTTCACCTGGCATTCACATGCATCCTGGGTGATCTGATTGTACATGGATAAAGTAAAAAACATAAAATGTGCATAAATAAAGCTATAAATACACCCTAACCGTGTTGAAGATCTGATCACCCAAACCACCACCAGAGATGAATTTGGCCACATTAGTATAAGTATAACTGCAATGCGTGCTAGCCCATATACTGTACAGCACTTACATGAAGTGGAAATCAAGCTAAATCATATATCAACACAATCTGGATATATGATACTGAAATGAATGCCACATGTAAAGTGGGCCATAGAAAGTCCTCTTGCTCCAAGCTCTTTGAGTAACCTTGCCTACAGAAAGAGACAGGCATCCCTACTATCAGTACCACTCTCACCTTTGTGAGAGTGACTGTTACTGTCCAGTCCCAAACTGCTCCAGACGGTGGTGGTGTCTCCTGTGCTCTCCATCACCCCTGCATCATCTAGCTGGTTCCCTGGACCGCTCTCTCTCTTCCCCTCTTCATTCCCTCCAGCAGGGCCACTGGGGGAACATACCCTGGAAAGGGAGTGTGAACCATCTCTCTCTGCTTCTATCCTCTCTGGAAGGAGATGATGAACTACTCTCGTCTCCAACAGAGGTCCTGGCGGCCGATTCCGGGGACAGGCACCGATGTGTAGACCTGACTTCAACGTCTTGCTGTCAGAGCTACCATCTGCGGATCTTAAAAGGAGACCGTCCTGATAAAGAACGAGGGGGAAATAATTAAGAGAGATTGTGAAGCCAAATCAACCGGATCACATCCCGATCCAAGTGCTAACTTACAGTGTCGGTGAAGCGGGGAACGGGAATGACGGTGTCCCTCCACTGTAAATGGGTCAAGTCTCCATCAATTTCTCCCACGATGCCTTCAAAGTCTTCCCGCGCGCGGCTGATTTCGTTTCTCACCAAGTATCCACGGGCACGCGCCTGGGGAAGAGAACAGGGTTATCTGACATTAATAAGATAACAAGTCAGTAGTAACACAGCCAGCTAACGTTAGCCTTTTTTTCCCTAACTTTCGAATGCGTGGGCTAGACAAAAACACGAATTATAGATGCGAAACATCCCCGCCGCTAAGACAAGTGTACTTCGCTAGTGTACATATCATGTTACAGATGCAGACAAACGTGATATTTTATACCTGGAAATATGTCAACATCATCTCCCACGCGCGTCTCTCCATCGCTATGGCAACTTGCAAAAGTCGCGGGAGCTGAACACAAACTTTTTATTCACTTCCGGTGTCACGTCCCTGATTTACAAAAATAATAAAAGCCTTTAACGTGAAATGTACTTAGAAACTATCTTAATTCTGCTTTTATAAGCGATGTTAACAACTCAGGTTGTTGTTTTAACTCTTAAGATATATTTAAATAAAGTAATTTGGTAAAATAATGTCGTTATGCGGCGCTTTGAAAAGCACATGGGCGGAAGTGAATCTATTTATGTTTTCGTTGCGTGATGTCGCCGCCGGTCGCTCTTTCTAAAATTCAACACCAAACCGAGTCAACATGAATACTGGTACAAATCAGAGGACCCTGTTCCAGACTTGGGGTACATCGGTTTCTCAAAACAACGTTATTCAACAGAAAGATGTTGGCAGAAAAGCTGCCGCTGGACGGCGGACAACAAACACAAGCAAAAATGTAGGGACAGCTAAGACACTACAGCAGAGGGCAAGTCACACAACTTTACCTCCCAGAAGTTCGCTATGGGGTGAGATTGGTCAGGGGTCCATACGCACAGACGAGTGCGAAATGAAGATGGGGGACCCTACACCAGGTGATGAAGATGATGACGATGATGATGATCTGATGTTAGTCGCTGTCTATGAAGCTGAGAAGACTCTGCAGCTGGATGCAAATACTGCCCAAAATGACAACCCCCTAGGAATAGAGAGCACCACCCTTTCCCCCATCCCATCAGGTGGGCAGTGCTATCCAGACTTTCCTGGCTTTGACAGCTCATCTGCTAAGATTTGGATCTATCCTACCAACTACCCCATCAGAGAATACCAGCTAAAGATATCAGAGGCTGCCTTATTTCAGAACACCCTGGTGTGTCTTCCCACTGGTCTGGGAAAGACCTTTATAGCCTCTGTGGTCATGTACAACTTCTATCGCTGGTACCCTTCAGGAAAAATAGTATTTATGGCCCCCACCAAACCCCTTGTAGCACAACAGATTGAGGCCTGTTATAAAGTGATGGGGATCCCACAGACACACATGGCTGAGTTGACAGGTAGGATACTGTTAACAAACTAACTAACTAACTAACTAACCCTAACCCTAACACTCAAACATACATACACACAAACATAATTTCTAACTCTTAAGACATTCATACATTCCACTTGTTCTTTTATCTGTTGCTAATGAGACCACATCAACCCTCCCCACCTGCAGGTAGCACAGCAGCGGGGCAGAGGAAGGAGCTCTGGAGGTCCAAGCGCGTCTTCTTCCTCACCCCTCAGGTATTGGTCAACGACCTGTCCAGAGACACCTGTCCAGCCCTGCAGGTCAAGTGTGTGGTGATTGACGAAGCTCACAAGGCGCTGGGCAACCATGCCTACTGTCAGGTACCAGAACATTCCCTCCTGAATATATCCCATAAAGCGCGGTCGCAGCATTGCCGAGCTGCTCATTTATGGCTGACTGTTGACTAAATGTCCTGTCCTTGTTTCTCTCCCCGCAGGTGGTCAGACAGCTGGGAAGCCAGACTCAGCAGTTCCGTATCCTGGCTCTGAGCGCCACTCCGGGGGGAGACACCAGGGTAGGTACCATCTGTTTGTCTTTTGAATATGACCTAATAACCCATTCTCCATCTAACTCTTCCTCCATCACTCTCCTCCCTCCGCCCTGCAGTCGGTGCAGCAGGTGATCTCCAACCTGCTGATCTCCCACATTGAGCTGCGTTCCGAGGAGAGCCCAGATATACAGGCGCACTCCCACCAGCGTAGTCTGGAGAAGGTGGTGGTTCCTCTGGGAGAGGCCCTCACTGCTCACCAGGCATGCTACTTGCAGGTAGGCACACGCAAATTATGTGTTATATAGAGTCCTCCTTCTCTTTCTAGCTTGTCTTTGAGCACACAGGTAAATGTCTGACATGGAAGTCAAAGATGAGTTGAAACGAAAAAGGTCACTTTTTGATGACCTGATGCACCAAAGCTGGATTTCTCACTTGTTGATATATTGATTGTATTGATTGACAGCTGCAGTGTTTTATGCAAATATATTATTTGAATTGGCCTATTATTATTATTGATGACCTTTTTGTATTCAGATTCTGCCATATAAAAGTAAAACCACAGACACACTCATAGGCAACATGCACAAATACACAGAAGTAAGAGATCGTTTTGTGAATTGTATTTAAACATCCCTCCATTGCTTCTTGTTTTGTGACCTCATGACACAGCTCATGTGACATTTGTATGATGTAGGTGCTTTGCTGCCACCTTGTGGTCAATATGACCCCCAACATTACTTATCTTACAGAATCTTTTTCATGTCTGAATCCTTTTTTCAACAACATTCTTGTCCCCTCTCTGTGTGGTACTCAACGGGTCAATTAATAACGCATGGATAGAAATATAATGAAAAAACAACATCCTAGGGTGCTCTGTGTGGTCTGTCTGTATGATTGTTATCATATTATGATTATTTTAGCAGATATTGTGAATACGATACAACTTGCAATATTATTTTTAAAGTATAATGTGTGTTTGGAATCTACATTTCCTTTTCATGTAACTTAAAACTCTTTCAGTAGTGTATCATGGGAATACATTTACCAGCTAACATATATAACAAACACTATGATATTACGCCGTCTCCTGTTGGATTTCCCAGAGATGACCGATCTGCTTGTATTATACGGACCTAGTGTGTCTGGGGAAGAGTGAAGCACATAGACCTGCCAGACTCTTCTCAGTTCTTTCTTATTGCAATATGAACTCGATATATTGTTAAGCCCCAGTCTGTACATTACTGTAGGTATTCAGCTTCACCTCAGACTAATCTGTCTCAATTCGCTGGACAGCTGGAATGCCACGGCTGCGGTTGAAAGGTCAGACAGATGCACTGCTGAACGACTCATTCAAGCTGAACTGGCGGACCTTCAGGCAAATCAGAAAACAATCAATCAGTTACCCAGACACAATTTAGGGTTAGTGTTATGCTTCCTAGAACGTTTCATTTTGTGCTGGACAAGACGGTCATAGTCACCGAGGCAGGCTCCTCTCCCCCTCCCCCCACAGCATTGTGGTTTTGGTTTTGGTGGCACATAGAGGGAGGCAGGAGCTCTGCAGAGACCATTGCTTGTAATGGCAGCCGTGGACTAGGCTCCATGCCAGGGCTGAGACATCTGCCACTTAGTCATCACCCTCTGTTGCTCCCTGAAATAGAGCCTGGTGGCATAAATGATTGCTCTTTTGTAGGGCTGGACAATATATCGAGCTTTCCGATATATCGCAATATATTTCAATGATACAAAAAACTGTACCTTAAACTGTACCTTTACTTAAACTGTATGTTTACTTTTGCTATTTCTGCAAACTAAAGATCATTGACTCCGGTTCAAATTCATCATTTCAGGCTTTCAATAGGAGATGAAAGACTTCAGCCATCAGCTCACTGTGTAATATAAGACAGTAATAATCTGTCTTACAATAGGCTGTACTCTGATACAATATAGTGTATGTGTGTGTGAGATGGAACCGTATTTATTCCCTTGGGGAAATTACATAAATGTGTAAATGTGTTTCCCTCTTGTTTGACCTCATCGTGTTATTGTGCTCTAGTAACTTTCCCAGTTCTTCCCCTTCTGGAGGAGAGCAGGCTATGCTATATGTTTCAGGAGAACAAAATGGGGTGTGACCCCTTTTGTTTGTCACATATTTTCTCTCCTGAAGATAAATAACAGCCTTAAGGTGTATGCTCCAGTAGGTATAGTCGTTGGTTAGTAGAAGATTCGTCCAGTACAGCTTTTTAGACTCTAAAGCTCAATTAGCCCCCGTACACTTGTTAATATGTTCCCCAGATGGCCACATACATTTTCACTGTCGTTGGGATGCATTAATTGAAGCATTTCCTTGTAATAGTGTAGATGTTGGAGCCAGAATGGTATGAAGGTTGGGCTAAAATAAGTCATGCATGGTAAAACAGAATCTACGCAGTCAGCGTCACATCTGTAATATAGAGCAGGGAAATGGCTTTTCTTTCTTTTTTTTAAAGAGGCAATATGAGGATTTAAATTTGTTAAAATGGAAATAAAACTGCACTTCATTTAAGTGTCAGCTGCGTTTGTAACAATGGTGACAAAATGGACACACAATTTTACTTTCACTTTATTTTTCAAATTAAAGGAAACAAGCATCAAAACAAAGAAAACCACAGTAGCTGTTGTTGTTGCACTTCATAACTGTATAGCACACTTTCACAAAATACTGAAAATAATAAGCAAAAAGAGGAAAAATCATTACAGTAAGTATTCATAAAATCATTAAGATGGATGTTCCCAAATAACCAGGCTCTTAAAGGAAAAATCAACCAAAATTGACCATGGCTTTAAAAGTGTCTAATGTCTAAACTTGCTAATGAACATCACATTTACATTCAATGAAAAGTGACATCTTTGGATTTGAATGTCTTGATTTCAACCCAAGATTCAAAATATCCCAGCCAACAGAAAGCAGTAGAATCAATTTTTAATGAAATATGCTTAAGCAGATACTAGACTTCGTACAATGCTTGTTGATTTTTCCTTTGATTTTAGCATATGCCTGCTCTGTTGGAATCTCAAGTCTTCACTAAATTTTCTATCATTCTAACCTTGGATCCTTTTCTTTGAAGTATTTTTGAAAAGTAAAGATGCAAAAAGAGGACGGTCTTATGAGATTTAACTTGACCTTGAAGTAGACATAGTTTACAACTACTGTTTGCATACATAATATAGAAACGGATGGACTGGCTGAAATTGCTGGTTGTTTAGTGTTTTTTTTTTGTTTTGTTTTTTACTTTTTATGTATATTTATATATAGTTATTCATGATCAAGTCTTTACACAGTGACGATTTGTTGAAGTACAGTTCCATTATATATGGATGCATCTTCCATTTATTTGACTGGCACCCCGTTAGCTACTTTATCACAGCCTAATGTTCACCAGAACGCGTAGTCACTGTTAAAACAAGACTGACACACTTCCTCACGTTATTGTGAGCTAGTTGACAAAATATAGTTTTACGATACTCATCATTTAGTTTTGTTCCACTCATTGGTTCGTTTGATAACAAAATATTGTTAAGATAAAAAAGGACTTCCTTTCATAACTATCACTCTCGAACTTTATAGATTTTCCTTGTATTGGTGAGTAAACATTAAAATGGTTAGAACTAAAACAGAAATAGACTTTCATTTATAAAAAAAAACAAACAAAAAAACAATTAACTGACAAATATATCACTGAGAACAGTAAAACCTTATTTATGCTCTGCCTTTTTTCAGTTGTTTTGTTTCTGCTTAGCAGCAGTGGTAATCTGTAGGTACAGTAGTGCACACATACTAACATCGAGACAGAGTAGTAAGTGGAAAGAGGTAAATGGTTATTAATATCTATTTCATGTGTGAACAAGATTTTAAACATGAGGAATGCATTGACTTTTAAAAAGAAACGATGACTAATGCAAAACAGCATTTTCGATTGTCATTCAGCAATAAAATGAGTGACCTTTCCATCTTTTGGTTTGTAATAACGTGACATTTGTTTTTCACCTGCTCCCTGTATCTATACATTCATACAATTGGCTCTTTATAAAAACATGTTGGGCTCTTAGTTGTTGGCTTGTCCTTTTCTGTAATGTTTTGAAGCCTACTTTGCATCCAACTTTGTGAAGTCTATTCAATGGTTCCTTAAAGCAACCGCTTCTTCCTTCCTGGCCTAGACATTATCTCACGACAGTAGCAGCTACACACATGTTTCTTAACACCTGCAGAGAACAATTAAGGGGACAGACAGCTGGCTACAGAGTGAAATATAAACTAGTTTATCTGATGTTCCTGGACCTGTCCTTCACGTGACAAAACAATGTACCTGTGCCACAGACAGAACAGGAAAGGAATAAGGCAACCTCACTTTACAGGGCTGGCTTATTTTCTCAATGTTTACGATGCAGAAAAGACAATTTGTTGCATGTTCCTGGCAGCACTCGCCATGGTTTTATCGCTTTAAGTGCTACGAATTAAAACCATTTCAACTGTTAACAAAAGAGCGCTGTTCTTTGAGCAGATGTTCGATAGTCTCATAGCAACAGCAGGAGCTGAAACTAGCGCTTCCCCCGCCATCTGCTTAGAGCTACTAGCTAAAACAGAGGTACACGGTGGACAGGTGGGCTAAGGATGCTCTTAGAAAAGCCACTTCTCTCTGCAGGGGTGTGTATATGACAGGTGGGCTGTGTTTTGGTGTTGTTCACGAGTCACGTAAGGATGGGTCAAGAGCAGTATGAGAACCCACAAACAGGATAGCTTAAGTACAATGTTGTCACAGACAGTAAACTATTATAAAGTGGGTTGGTGGTAGAGGTGGCAGCTTATGTAAATGTGTTTCACTTCAGCCTGTAGCTTAACTTGGCAGAGTTTGGGAAGGGCAAGGTTAGGGGGAGGGGGGTGGGGGGGTCAAGGGTCACAGATAGGTCACTGGTTGCTTGTCTCCTCCCTCAACGTCGCTCCAGGAACCAAATCTCATTCTGACGGTTGCTGTGAGCGGGGTTGGTGTAGCCAGCCACAATGAAGGAATCATTGATGCAAACACCAGGGGAGTCCAGCACCCCCGCCATGGCGTTGATCTGATCAATGATGGTCACTTCGTTGGTGGGTCCACCAAAAGCCCTAGAAGAAGGAGGGAAGGATTCAAGGGAGAGAGGCATCAAATTTCCACGTCCATGCCAATAATTGATTCTAGCCATGTTCATACAACGGCCACATGCTGCCAGATTCTCTTCATGTGTTCTACCGTTGATTAGAAAGTCATTCTTAGTAGTCATTCCAAGTAGTATTGTTTCTTTGATTCTCTGATTACCTTGTGTATACAACTGCGGCAGGCCAAACCTCAATGGTGATCTCGTTGTCCAGAGGTTGTGGGGGCTGGGCCTGGTGGTTAGTGGGGAGGTAGTAAGCCACGGTGACCTCGCGGGAGATGACAGAGTGGTTCTCGTCCGTACGCACCACCGTCAGGATGGGCAGCGTCATGCCCAGGTACTCGCCTGAGGAGGCCAATGGAAAGAACAATCCTTCATGCCTTTAAAGGCCAACTTGAGAAATTGCTGGAGAGACAATGTCCTCCCTCTATGATCTCCGCTTTTATTTGGTTTTGAGATGATTCACAGCTAAATAAATCGAGTGATTACATGGAAATTGTGTGAGGTTTTGTGGGCTCACCTAAGGAGTTCTGCTGGCAGATGTACCTCATTAACCTCATGAAACCATAGCAGATGCTCTGTTCATACGTGTCCTCGCGCACCTTGATGCAGGCCCAGTGGGCTTTTTCATAGTGGCGTTTGTCATAAAGCAACTCGCCACACTGCAAAAGCATACGCACAAAATGGAGAGAGAGAGTCAGGAAAGTGCTCAGTTAGGACTTGCATATCCCTTGGTTGAATTCTAAAAACTGGGTTAGCTGTTTTAATGAAATTGGATGCTGTAATATTTTCCACTGCAACTTTTTGTTGCCATAGAGGCTTATTGCAAATGCCAGCAAATAAAGGCTCAGATTGATGATGGTGATGATAATTGCTGATTGCAAAATGTGTAGAAAAAACAAAAAAACAGTCTTTTTACTTGCGATTTAAACATACAGCATTTGTCAAAAGATAAGAAATACTGTTTAGGTCTTATTACCTAAACTAGGCTAACAAGAGACAGTGTGTGGGAGTTTTGAAGACAGCTTAGTCTTTCCCTAAACATCTTGTCACCAACTCTCAGATGTTCAAAGGACCTATTGTTTGAAGCCTGGCTGCTGTAATGTGCTTTCTCTTTACTAGCAGGGCTCAAGAATAATGATAGCGCAATGGCCCGGAGCCAGTAAAAAGCTACATTGAGACAGTAAATTAAGCAGCTCACTGTCCCAGTTTATATATATATATATTTTTTTTTTAAATTAAAACATTTGTTTTTTTTAATAAATCTCATTAAAAGAAAGAGGGGATTCCTTGTTTCATGGAAGTAGGAATTTACTTGTTTTGAATGATGACAGCATTCCAGCCATTTTTTTTAATAGGTACAAACAACTATAGGAAACTTTCCCAAAAAGTTGGTGTATTCCTTTAACATTGAGCCCTGACTAGGCAGTGAAATGATACACAAATAGACAAGAACATAGACAGTACTCTAAGAATAGGGTTTTAACTAACCAATTAACTCAGGTTAAACCAATTAGCCCTTTTTATTTATATTCTCCCCTTAGGAGATTAGGCATCTTATAGTAGTGGGTGATTGGGTCATCCTTGCCTTGTTGAAAATAACTGACTGTGGGACTGGTCGTATTCTTTATTTATGTTTGTCTATTTTTGTTTATCTCAGTTGATAGAGAACAGATGCATCTAACAAGACAAGAAGTGTGTGTGGTACTCAAGCCTTTAATGAGGACATATTATGCTTTTCCTTATTTTCTGAGATATATATAATGTCTTGACCGAAACGTTTGTCTTTATTTCTTTTTTGAGCACTTGAGCACTATTTTTGTTATGAGCATCTGATTCTTAAAATATCTTTATACCTTTAAAGTCTCCACTAGAAGTTTTTTCTTCAGTACATTTTGTGGTGAGCGAGTCCTCCTCTCTCCAAATATATATAAGTCACAATGTTGGATGTTAATAATCCCTGTGAGCAAAAAGCTCAGGCTGCAGACTGCTCTGAATGCTAGGTTTCAAATTTTTTTTTTCTACTTTCTGCACAAGCTCACGTCAACTCGGGATGGATATGGTCATCTGCTCCATGCAGTGACAAAAGTTCCCCGGTCAAAGACAATGAGGGAAAGATGATGCTTGCACGTCTTTACAACAAAGTTTTTTCAAGTAATAAGCAATCAACTATAACCGACGGTGCAGGGAGATACTATACAGTTGTTTGGCGACAGCAGA
>OMKK01039382.1:0-12299 GCA_900302305.1 Polymixia japonica | reverse complement strand
TACCACGTGTTCTCCGTATGACTGTATGCACCGAACATACATCCTACAATATCACAAGCACAGACACACACACACATTCATTGCGTCATGCACACACGCACACACACACACACACACACACACACACACACACACACACACACACACACACACACACACACACACATTTATTGCCTAGCTGGTGTGCTTATACTTTGGCTCTAGCCAAAAGCCCAGATGAGCCCAAAATGTTCAGTGGTTGACATTATGAAGTGGTACTACTGGTGTTCTGAGATAGAAAATAATTATACCACTGTCTATCCCAACCCTCATCAGCACCCACGCTTCATATAAAAAACACAATAGGATTATCAATACTAGAATTACTATCAGTGCTATGGCTTGTACATCTAGATTTAAAAATGCAGAAAAGATTGTGGATGGAGAAGTTGCTCGTCTTCACAGCTTAGATTTACACAACTGATTGAATCCATCAAAATTAAAAGTGTGATTTTGGCAAAGCATTAGTGGCCCCAGAACTATGGAGAAAAGCTGCAAGGCATGATGTCGAAAAACAAGAAACAACATGCCAATTAAGAAGCTGTTAAGAAGTGGGTGGAGCTGAGGAGGGATATGACTTTTTTGTCTGCTGCCTTTTTCACAAGGAGTTGTCAGGTCCTTGAGCTGGACCTTAGGCCTGGGGCCTGACTAATGAGCTAAATGAACACCATAAACGTCAGGAAGGGTGTGAATTAGATCTCTAAGTTACTCATTCTTGAAAATAAACAGTGTTTTAAAGGAGGTAGAGCAGATGATGTAGTTGTTGTGTAATGGAGACGTATGCATTGACATGCTGCAGGGTAGGTTTTATAAGGTATAGTTCAAAGCAGAGGTGGTGAACAAACTTGTACAGACAACTGTTCCATTGGGTAGCAGGAAAATCCAGAATTGTGGATTTGCATTACATAGATAGATAGATAGATAGATAGATAGATAGATAGATAGATAGATAGATAGATAGATAGATAGATAGATAGATAGATAGACTAAGTCTATAAAATGTATTTGTACATGTAATTATTTTTTGTAAGATAAATGCTAAATATTCCAACTGGAATGAGCTATTCCACATTTTTTTGTAAATGTATAGTTAACATCAAGTCACATCAACAAACATGCTCTTCTTTTATTTCAGCTTACTGTAATTGCCTCTGGTAAAAAAAGGATTTTACTGCAGCTTCATTTGGACTTGTAATTATTTGTCATTCCTAACAAATCTGATATTCTTTTAATATGGACTACACCAGAGTTCATTTCCAAAATCAGTCTCAAGAAAAAGAAAAGTCATTACCTTCCGGTCACTGAAAATACAGAAAATACACTTTTCTACTATAGTATATTAACTTTACTATGAAAGTCAGTAGGATAATTCTGCAGGACAAATTCAATGAAAAGTACAACCTGTGTATTTTTTGTAAAATTTTAAATCAGTCAAAAATGTTCAGATAATTATTTTTTCTTTCACACTTCAGGAACGCTGTATATTAGTAAACCTTGTAGACTACACTGTGTTTCAGTATTTTAACAAAAACATTTCATCCTACACCTCAAATCCAACTGACCACTTTTTTAAGTGGCCTAATGTTGCTGAATAATATTTAAAAATGTACAATATGAACAATTCTAAAAGTAAAACATTATTCAAACCCTTACTACAACAGAAGTAAAAGTATAAATAATTTATGACATAAGATAGAGCAATGGTTTGCATTTAAAATTTTCCATCTGAAATGAACCAATGGGGTTGAATACTTGAAAATGTGTCATTTTAATTTTTTTAATTAATATACACTGCTAGAATTTCCTGTAAGGATAAAATTCTTATAAAGTTATAAGAATATAGAGGATAGAGCTCTTCACACAGCTCTCAGAGAAAACATAAAAAAATTAGTGCATTTTGAAACCTTTTAGTAGTACAAGATATTGTGTAAAATGTCACAGTGAAAAAATTTTTGTGCGGGTGACTATAGGCTAGCTATAGGTTTTAACTAGATATTTACCTGAGTTCATAAGTTTGATGAAGATTTAGACATTTTTGTTCCTGTTTGCAGCAGGCCAAGCAGGTATAGGAAATAATGAAAATAATACTGCAGTTGCAACTACTAGAAGCAGCATATCTGATAATGTGGCAGGGTGAGAAATCAGCCCTAGCTCACTCTAATTTGAAGGTTGACAGTAGTGTTTGTTTAAGTGAGAGTGGTTTGTTGTGAAGATTATTATTTTGCCTCTCCTGTATAAGTTGTGTTTTACAAATGCATACAACAAATTATTACAACTCAATAGTAATAGGCTGTTTAGAAATACAAAAACAGGAAATATTTTAACTAATAATTTACACCTGACCATAATAAAACAACTGTAGGAATGGCAAACAGTACAAGCAAATCTAAATCTAACCACATTACAGCTATTACCAAATTATTATTGGAATTGTTGGCAAGCCCCTCCCTTCAATTTTCCAAATGTCTCCTTTACTATATGTATCTGACTTTCATTCTAAGGCTATCAGCCTATCAATATTGATATATATATTTTATCCCAGAGAGAAGAATAACCTCCTAACCATAATGATACATATGCGCACCGTGCAAAAAAATTATTGGTTGTTTTTCAGGTAATGGTATTCCAAACTGTGCCTATAAATTTGCATTGTATCCACAAAATGCTGGCAATCACAGCTCGCCTATGGTTGATAGACACAGTAATGCAGGGCACTGAAGTATTACAGATTCAATCACCAGGACAAAGGGCCCTTAAAACTTCCTGACAGAGAGAAACTATACAGAGACATGGGGATGACAGTCAGGCACCCGGCAATCAACACTGCCTATGATTTGCAACAGCTCATATGTGTATTATCACGGTGAGATCAGACTAGGTTAAATACACACACACGCACACACACACACACACACACACACACACACACACACACACCACTGTTTAAATCAAATATTGATTTATCATGGCATATTTTTCTGAAAACAACAACAATACGTTTTCAACATCTCTTCTAAAAAATACATACTAGGCCAAGGGCCAAAAATAGCCTATTGTGGAAATTATCCCGTTCCGAACAAATCTTCCATTTATTTTAAGAGCCGCAATAGCCGCCTGCATCCAGTCTCATTCAACCAAAACTACGCCTTTTATGCAGGCGGGTCAATTAGGTTGGACAACAATTTGCACATTGTCTTAAATATGAAACAAAAGATATGTAGGCTATTCGTATTTTGAAAAACATATAAATTATAGGATGAGTTTAACATGGGTCCAAATATAAAAAAGGCTACAAACCGAAATATAGGCTAGGCTATCGTTTCAAATTCTTCAGTCTGTTTCTTCGTTTTATGTATTATTAATATTATCTTACTGTTGGTTATAATAAATCTGTATCTTACTGTTGGTTATAATAAATCTGTATCTTACTGTTGGTTATAATAAATATTATCTTACTGTTGGTTATAATAAATATGATCTTACTGTTGGTTATAATAAATATGATCTTACTGTTGATTATAAAAAATATGATCTTACTGTTGGTTATAATAAATATGATCTTACTGTTGGTTATAATAAATATGATCTTACTGTTGGTTATAATAAATATGATCTTACTGTTGGTTATAATAAATATGATCTTACTGTTGGTTATAATAAATATGATCTTACTGTTGGTTATAATAAATATGATCTTACTGTTGGTTATAATAAATATGATCTTACTGTTGGTAGTGGACTTTGCAGTAGAGCTTCTTGTCTCTGAAGAAGCACGTGGCGGTGAGCGGCTGTTGGCACGCGGCGCACTGCAGACAGTCCTCGTGCCAGGACAGCTCGTTCACGCGCATCAGGAAGCGGTCGCAGATGAAGCGACGACAACCTTCACAAACCGCCTGACGAGGACATCCAGCTCCTGAATGAACAGCACATTACATTTTAACATACACACTCCTTGAAAAAATATTGTCATTTTCGGGGTCAATTTACGGTCAAAACAAGGTCCAATAGGCCTAATAATGACATTAGTAAAATAATAATACATTTAAAAATAATAATAATAAAATAATAATAACATATCTTAAAGCAAAGAAGTGGCCTACACAGATAGACTATCTGCATAACCAGCCTGCTGTTTTCCTTCCTCCTTCTTTCCATTATATGCTCCAAGCAGGATTTTTTTTTTTTAATTTTCATGGGTGATCTGATAATCGCCTTTCTATGTTTTACATTATACATTTCACCATTTTGTGTTTGGAGAAAAGCAGTTTTTCATGAAGGTCTGTGGCTGGACCATGGTCCAGAAAAGAGGCTTTCTTGGTAGATTATAGGCCCACAACAGCTACAATCAGACTAAACTCTTCCGTTAATAACTTGCAGTCTATACTGATAATAAATCGGAATCATGGGGTTAATTCCATTCATAACCAGACCGAATTGTTCAACTCACCTATCATAACCTCCAAAGTCGTCGCCCCAGATCTTAGATGATCTTCAATTTTAATATCGTTAAGCATCTTTGAGCAGGTAGATTGGTTTTTAGCTGTGAAGCGCATCTCCAGTGACTCGAGACCTGTTGCAATTTCCATAACAACGTCTCGTATTGTTACAGGCAATGCATTCACCCTATACACCCTCGTTTAAACTGCGCACAGGACGCTGTGCAAATACTAATGCGGGCAAAGACCGGCGCAAAACGATGCTCCTTCTTTTACAACGCAGACAACCTCAGACAAAAAAAAAAAACTTTCAGGTCAAAGTAGGCTGTCGCTAAACCTCGTCATAACGAGCATTTCGTTGTTGAATTATTGCACAGGTTGTACATTTTGACTCGTTTAGATCCAGAAGTCAGATTGGTTGCGGAGGCGTTGAGTTTCTCGCGAATTCTCCGTCTCATTAAAGAAGGTATTTCGGAGGAGGAGGTCGCGTTCAAGGCTCGTAAATCCAGCGATGCTGAGCGGAGAGTCCGGAGCTGTAAACTGTGTATGTAGGATACAGAGTCCTAGTCTGTCAAGAGGGTGAAGCTATAAGGTAGAAACTGGAGACACCCTCCTCTGTTCTGCACTATGTTGCGGCTGCTGGTCTGAGCGCTCAGCCGAGGAACTGAAGGTTCCGCCTCCAAACGCAAGACGCGGGGGTCGCAATATCACGCGTTCATATTATGGTTGAAATTAAGATCAATGACCAGATGCGACACAAACGTGGACATTGTGCTTGAGCATTTCAACGGGCGAGGCCACATCCAGGTTTCTGAGCAAAAATGTCATCAGAATATTCCAAATCTACAGGCCTGTGAAAGTTGCGCAAGAGCGTTGACCATATACAGCGATTGTTGTTTGGTGTCAAGGCAAAAAGTAATGTATAGCCTTTAACATGATCGCATACATTTACAATGTTTTTGAATTCACCAAAAAAACAAAGCCTGTTTTACAGACACTTGATGGCTGGAATGAGTTTTGCTTTATGATGGGACCATCACTGCCAGTGTTTGGCATGCAGTGTCACATCGTCGTTTTGTGCAATAGGCTATTGGTTGGCATGAACATAATCACAACATCTACACAAAGCATTTAGGTTTTGGACGTATTAGCCCTGCACCTGTCGATTATTTTGGACAACCCTGTCAAAGCCAGCTGAGGATGAGAACAGTTAGTGAAGGAGCTGGTGGCTCTATGTATGAACATGACAGGCATCAACATAACCAATACATCAGCAGATAATACGGGAATATATCTCGGAGTTTAAAATGCAACATCGATCGCTTCTATAGTCTGTTTAAGGGCAGATATCAGTAGACTAAAAATGCAGTATTCATAACATGTCTAGTCTTTTGTTCATGCTGCAATCAAACTAATCTCACAGAAAGATCGGAACTGCGAGTGTGTGTGTGTGTGTGCGTGTGCGTGTGTGCGTGTGCGTGTGTGTGTTTCGGGGGTCTTTCATGTGAGGTAAATAGTCGTAAACTGTAGGCAACCAGCATCTTTGTCAGGTTTATTTAAATTAGGCAAAGAACAGTCTAATTGGCAAATGCATGCAAACCATAATATTGCCTTTAATCCATGGACCTACACGCGAATTAGAGAATATTTTGATGCTGCGGTTCGTATAAAACAGTAGGCTAATAATTTTTTTAATAAATTTTTTATGTAATTGTAGGTTGACTTTGTCCTTCACATCAAATATAGTTGTTTTTTTCAGAACGTAGGCCTATACTTCACAATGACAAAACGAAACAATTTCACAGTTTCTAAATGCCTTGAAGGTCTATTATATAAATGTGTGTAATCTTTTGGATTTCCAGTGGATATAGGCTACATTAAAGCGTGTCGTTTGAATTAAACAAAGTGTTGTTTAGTCCTCGTGGGTTCAGTGTGATGGTGGTTTTAAATCCATAAACTGAGCAAAACCTTCTATTATCTTTGCCAATGTTTGCTCGATGACCTTGGGCTGAAATGATGTAGAGTGCAAGTTAGACAGGTCACCCAAGGGAGGTGGGCAGCCTGGACAAAATAATGGCGTTGAATATCATGCTAAATAACAGAAATCAACAAGCTAGAATATGTTTATTCCCTTTAAAATATGTTGAGAATAAAAGTATGTGAATCAAGTTGCAGGATCTATTAACCTATAAAAGACCATTTAGGCGCCGAGTAAATATGCCCATATCATATCTGAATCAGTGGTTATGTTAAACCTTCACAACACTGCTGTATATCTGAGCTATGAGCATTGTTCATTTAGAAAGGACCTCTGTTCATCTCCTAGTCTATAATAGGCCTGTTTGTTTTCATCAACAACGCTAAATGAGATACTCCATTCAACACTTTTTGGTCTAAAATCGTCATAGATCTTCCAGCAATATAGCCTACAATTAAACATCCAAAATGAAATGGCCTATTGTTTGCCATGTGGTACATGGGATGTTGTAGACATAAATGATAAGAAATGATTTACCATTTTACAGTGTGGATTTGAAGCAGAAAAGACAGGTGACTGATCTGCGGTCAGGAGTTAGTTATAGTTAGTTTTCAGTATTCTATCCTGACGCCCTGTGGTCAAAACCAGAAGTTCAGCAAGAATCGGCAAGAGAAGAGGATAGAAGAGGATATAACCTACATTATTTTCTTGTCAATTCACATATAGCTGTCATTGTGTTGTGGAAAACATTACTGTAGTTTAATGAAATTATAATGGATTTACATCGGGCGGATTCAGTTTTGTCTTCTTTTCTGTAATTGAGAAGGTATTTAATTGGCCTGAAACATAGACCTGCACTTGTGACCCTGTTTCATAACCTCGAAATATATTGCTTTCTGTTGTTAGCCTGACTTTTACCAAAGCAACAAGTCTCTTTCGTTTCTAGACGCAAAAGTTATGTTAAGTCTGCGAAAATAAAAATGAAAGAAAATAAAATGGTTCTCGAAGTGCTTTACAAACACCAGTATTCATATTTATGACGGTTCTTTTATTGTATTGGAAGGAAAATGACCCATTCATTTTTGTTTGTTAGCGGAGGTAGAAACATGCATTAGTGTGAAAAAAATAATTTCCGTTCATATTTGAAGTTATTGTGAAAGTAGATTAGAGTAGAAAACCGTCTGGGCCTGTATGGCTCTCGGGAACACGGGCCTTTGTGAATAGTGTCATTATGTTGTAAAAAGATATCGGTAAGAAGCACATAGATTATACTTTTTTAGTCTTTCGATGTAATTATTTTCTCTACTACACACTCTTCAATGAAAAAAAAGCATCCGCACACTCAAATATGTGCAAGAATCATTTTAAGAAGGTTCGTGCTTTGAAGAAGGTCTCTGACCAAAAGTTTATCAATTAAAATGATTCTTCCATAGATTTGAGTGTGCGGATGCTTTTTTCATTCAAGTCAGATTTTTTAGCTCCAGCACCTCAGTCAATCTGACACCAGCTGAGCGGTATATATTGTTTTATTTCTACTACACACTCTACCAGGCCTACTAAGGCCCAGGATACTATAGGCTAGTATTTTTTTTTTCTTTTTAGACCTCCCTAGTTAAAAATGCTTAGACTATAAAATGTTATAGCGTTCTTGGTTTTATTTCAAAACACAAGAAATATTTGTATTTTTTAATTGGAAATTCGATTATAACCAATATGTTCATATGTTTAGGTTGTGTACTCAATGTCACCATGAGCCCAAAAAGCTGCATTTTGCTCTATAGTTTATTCGGGGTTGTTAAGAGACGATTTGGATGCAGATTCAAAAGTGAGCAATGCACACCTAGTGATGATAGTTGATATATATAATTAATTAGTTAAATAATTCAAGCAATAATTAGTAATAATTAATTCATTATTTAACAATTAGACCCAAGAAGTTTATACGCGCCCTACAAACCAGTGCAATTTTCGAATTTAGTCCTACTGAAGCCCTTGTTGAAGAATATTGCGTTGTCTGTTGTTGAAATACAGGTGAATAACTGAGATAGTTTGCCATATTTTTGGTAGTTGCACCAACTAACCTACTGCAACAAATACGCCTTAACGTGACCACCTAATTGTCCAAATATTTAGTGTCGTATTACAGTAAATATTTTTCTTTCTCGCTGTTTTATTTAATCAACGAGTAGATAAACTGTCTGTAAACTCCATGTCCTGTGCACGTGAACGCGCTTCTTAGTGCGCGCTCACTGTCAGACAACACACACACTGCAGGACCGCTCCTCTTAGTATCCTCTTAGTATTACTTGGTATCGGATCGAAATCAAAACGTGTGGTATCACCCACCACTAGATGTGCGAAATTGTGGCCAGAAGCCTTGTCGTTATATGTTAGATGTCTTCATAACATAAAGATCACGTCCAATATATGTTGTGATTTTCTCTCGCGATATCGTCTAAACTAGCACAGTACAGGCTTTCCTCCATCTAGTCCAGGGGTGGACAACCATGTCCCATGGAGGCCAAGAGGCTGCAGGTTTTCATTACAACCAAACACTGCACCATTTCACTAATTAGCCCCCTCCTCTCTTGTCAAAGGTCAGTGAAATCACCTGTAGTGTTCTTGGATAAAGATGAACACTCTATGGGCCTGCGTAACCAGTCAATGTTGGCATCCACTGTTTGCTTTTGTTTTTAATTCATTATTAACCTCACAAGCAACAGAAAATACTTAATATGTAAAACTAATATTGCTATAATTCCCTGCTAAACAGCAAAAAGCATCAGGGATAAACGCAACTCTTCATGGCTGTAGAAATGCAGAGAGCAACAACATTTAAACCATAAATAATTTAAATTAAAATTGTTAAATATTCCATGTAAGTTGTTGGGGTTTTTTTAAATCTCAAAATTCTCAAAAAAGTCATGTTAAATGCCAAGTAAACTTAACATGTATACTATTTGATGAAATGTGTATTCATGCAACACACAAGCAAAAGAAAGTTGAAGACAAACAATAGGTCAGATCCAGAAATTAATCTAATGAAATGAAACTAGTGGGTTTTAATACTGTTAATACTGTTCTTACTGCACATATCTAGCATACCCTCTCTGTTATCTATTTATTCTATTCATCACGTTGCACTTATTACTTTTTGCACGCTGGTTAGACGCTAAACTGCATTTCGTTGTCTCAGTGCTTGTACTGATGACAATAAAGTTCAATCTAATCTAATCTTAATGAAAATGAGCCCAATGGCGAGACAAAACATCTAAAATGTTTGACCAAAGCAGAAAATGATTAATAATCCCTGTCTTAAAGTGGTAATCTTGAATCTCTGTTTCGTTCTCTTTGGCAGCACCTATGGCGAAAAGCGGTAATTGCAGGTGTGTAATTGGACCTCACTTCAAAGGGAAAACGCGTCACTAACGCTAATTTGAATGTATGGCGGGGAAGTTGCCACAGAGACTCGATTTTTAAAACTCATAATATTGCAAAAGCGAGGGCTTTCATTAGTGGACCATAGGCTCAATCACCATTGTGTTACCTCATTCAGCGATAGATGGTGACTTAACCGACATTTGTTTAAATTAAAATCTTCGGAGAGCTTCGAAATTGCCACTTTAACGCTCAACACGAATTAACCACGACATCAGCGATTTTAGCATTTAATACTATCTTACTTTTCAGAACATTATCTTCTTTGTTGGTTGCTGTTGCCATGCTTTCAAACAAGTCCAGACACGTCCGTTAGAAGTCCGCTAGCATAGAGTTCGCTCGTTCACGTCGCCCGGCTGGGTCAGGGGCATGATGGGATTAACACTACTGCGCATGTTCAGTGGGCCGGATACCCCGGAAGTAACCCAGAAGCTAGAGACATTTTTGGCTTGTGCTCCAGGCCAGCAATTCTTATTAGACTTAATAGGCGCCATCTTTGGGTCCGGTATCCAGTTCTTATAATACATCCATGGGCTGATGCCTGAGGCGAGCTTGAGTTTACTTGATGGAAAAATGGCAGAGGGTGAGGACGGAGAGGAATTGATCCTGAGGGAGTCGCTGTGGCCGTACTTCGATAAATACATGAGGTTAAATGAACAAACAGAAAAATTAAGATGTCAAACACTGATTTACGAACACACATTCAGGTGATTCCCAAATAAGATAACACAACCATTGCCAACCAAGCTAATCATCACAATTCAGTGCAGTCAACAGCTAACCACTAGCTAGCTACAATTTTTTCACTGGCTGTTGGCAGAAAATAAATAAAATGAAGTGTCGGGAGGTATGGGGGTGCAAAAGACAAACTTATACTTCCTGTTGTGTTCCAGTCAAATTGGACTGGTTTATAAGTTTTCTCTCTGAAAAATGTAGTAATTTAATCTAATTTAATGTAACTTTTGTACACCTGTGGTCAATCAAAGCTGACCAGTCATTAGAAATGAATGGGTGAGACTACAATTAGTGTATGAAATTGAGTTCAGACACATGCCCATTCATCAGATGGACATACGTCCTCTCCCAGACACACACACATACACACACACACACACACACACGCACATACACACACATGACTCCCCTTCTTGGCTTCCATGGCAACCCCTACGTGAACCTTTCCCCAATAGAATGTTTCCCCCATGGGAACCACCAGCCCCCAGGCGTCAGGTCTCAGCCTTGAAGCCAATTTGACATGGTGGCCAACGGTGGTACTGCAGCTTAAAATTCACCTGCGGCCCAAAAAGCTTTTTTCCCATAGACGGCCATTGTAAAAGACAGTCCTCTAAAACTGTTCAGAATATACCTACAACAGCACACAAGACCATAAAGCACTATTTGAATTACGTATTATTTAACCATGATGGCTGATTTCTTAAAAAAATCACTCAGAGCTGTATAAAACGCTGTTTCACCTCAGGGTACAAGCAAAGCGTGCGCCTCTGAGCTCTGCATCAGGAACGAGTGCCCTGCTTCCTCTGTTCGTACAGTCCAGCTTCGCTTTTATTAAGATATGAAGTATTTTACATGAGTAGCCCACAGGGATTTATTATGTACAGATAAGAACTGATAACCGAAAACAGAGGTTTGGGGTTGGGTGTGTTTTCTGTGCTTGTCAGTGACATGGATCTATATAGACAGCAAGCTAACTATATTAGCCTTGTTTGTAGCCTACTTCACATGTATTCTACAGGTAATGTTATATATAGCGAACTCACTTAGTCTAACATTACATGCCATTCATCATTTCTGTATTTTGTTCATATTCTTTTCATTTTTAAACTGCCTTGTAGTACATTATGTATTTGCAAAATGTTCAGTACTGATGCAGTATTACTGTGTACTACAATACTACTTCCATAACTTTATACACAGGTCAGTACATTGGGATATGGTGACTGAAGACCACTCCACTGGCTTCCTGTCTCACTCAGGATTGAATACAAAGTTTCCCTCCTTACCTACCAGTGCATCCATGGCAATGCTCCCCCCTACCTCAAGGAACTCCTGAATCCACAAACCATCACACGTCACCTCCGCTCTGGATCTGCCAATCTCCTCAAACCTCCCAGGACCAAGTTCCGTACAATGGGAGATCAGGCTTTCTGCTCTGTTGCTCCCAGCCTGTGGAATGCTGTGTATGCTTTTAAACATGGCTTAAAAACCCACCTTTTTAGTAAAGCTTTTCTCTAGATTTGCCTTTTTCTTTTCTTTTCTTTTCTTTTCTTTTCTTTTCTTTTCTTTTCTTTTCTTTTCTTTTCTTTTCTTTTCTTTTCTTTTCTTATTATTCATTGTTAGTTTTGTGTATTGCTTGTAGCAGTTTGAGATTTGCTAAATATAACGTACAA
>OMKK01039350.1:0-47753 GCA_900302305.1 Polymixia japonica | reverse complement strand
CACACACACACACACACGCACACACACGCGCGCACACACACACACACACACACACACACACACACACACACACACACACACACACAGTCAATGCTCCATAGATGCCAGAGGGTAGAACATTCTGCCCTCTCATCCTCAGTCTGGCACACAGCAGAGTAGTCATGTGCTTGAGCCAGGGGGTGCTACCAGCCTCCAGTAGTCTCTCTACACCCTTTCATTTTAAAGACGTTAACATAACTTCATCTGACACCATTACTAACAAAATGTGTGTGTGTGTGTGCATGTGTGTGTGCACGCGCGCGCCTACATCCGTGTTTGTGTGTACGAGACACAGTGACATCCCAGTTTTCGGCAGTAATATAGCATTTCATAATGACGTCATAGTCCTCTAATATGCCCATTTATGGAGCACATGCTGGACCTGTTCTGGCTCTTGTTTTCCTCTCTGCTAAAGGCTTGGTCTGAGATGAGGTCATCTCTTTTTCTAGCCATGGTAGATTAGGGGATCATGATGCTAACTGGGTATTCTAAAGCCCAAAAGTATTTGTGGAGCTTGTTTCCACCTCTAGAACACAACATACCCTTGACAACCTTGGCTAGTTTGTGTCCTTTGTGTATTGTTTTAACCTACTGCTAAAGCTATCTAGATTTGCCAAAGACTTGAAAACTGCTCACATGCTGCTTTGATAATCCACAATTTAGAATGGAAACTTGGTTATAATATTCATATAATATTCATATAATACATTTGTGTCTATTTCTGGATTAGCAATTAGTTTATATAATAGGCCCATTTTTGATGTCTTGGGAAATTATCCAGCATGTCAACCCTGGCTAAATTTGATATTTGGGTCTGAAATTAACAAGGCAAAAGATTCCTGTTACCATGGTTCTATTTTTATGGCAAGTCATAGAATTGCTGTCATTCCTGTCTGACGCAGTATTGTGCACTGAGCTTTACTTTCTTGTGTCTTACTGTGCGCTCTGTTTACTATGTAGGCAAATTAACTAATGTAAATTTGAAAAGTCAGTAGTCTACTCTTTCAACTACTCTCATGTTCGTAGAGTACATCTCCTGCCCTTAGTAAACATGTTTCCTCTCTTTTCTTCTGTCAGATGAGCTAAACCGGTCAAACATGGGGTCGTCCGGTGACTCAGAGAAAATCATCCAGCGTTTGAATGATGAGCTTCAAGAAGCCCAGGAGTTAGCAAACACTGAGAAACTCAAATACATGGAGCTACAAGGTATAAAATACAAATAACTTGATGTTAGAGAGTGAACTCAGAAATATGATGCGATTACCAAGTATTGTGCATTAACCACCACCGCTCCCCACGCGCTCGCACACACACACACACACACATATGCAGTGAGTGTAATGAAAGCTTTTTGAGATGATGTATCTTATAGGCCTCTTGGAAGAAGAGAGAAGAGAAAATAAGCAGAATGCTGATGAATCTGCAAAACAGATCAAACTGCTCCAAGGTAATCCTCTTTGTTGTTTGGAGCAGCCTGTTGCCTCTTGGGCGTGTGCAAGTTGCAAATGAGCAGGAATATTTCTGGGATAATTGTGCATATAAGTAAATAAGAGTTTGTGCTCCCCCCGATTAATAATAGTTTAACCAATGTGCAGTGCTCTCTCAATATGCCTAAAATAATCCCGTAGAAAACTAATTTGTAATGAACACTGGCTTCTGAATGGGCAGGCCAACTGCAGCTGCTCCAAGATGAAATGGGGGTTCTCAGAGAACAGAGAGACAACGCCTCCTCCAGTTCACGCAATGAACTGCAAAGTGCACGTGATGAGGTGAAGTCACTGCAACGTGCCCTGGAGGCAGCCACCACTGAACGGGATCGTGAGGTCACTGCTATCCAGAGTAACCTAGCAACTGTTACTAAGGACCTGGACAAATGGCGTCAGACTGCCAACAAATATGAGCGTGAGATTGACGGCCTACAGAGTGACCTACAGCAACAGAGCAAGCAGTGGCAGAAAACTGCCGAAATACAAGGTACTACTTTCAGGGATGTAGTGGTGGATAAACCCACCTAAACTCACTTTATCAACCTTTTTATGATGACATAAATCTCATAAATCTTACGACATGAAGTTCATAGTACACATCAAAGCAAGTAGTATCAAACCGATGTAATCTATATGAAATAGGATATTTTAATGATGAATGACCTCACACTTCATAGACACTTCCACTTTTGTATCTATCTTTAAGTTACTAGATCTGAAATAGACTGTCCAAGATCATTGAAAAATGCTGATACATTATGAATGTTTTTGTAGGAATTATCAACTAATCTCTATCTAGAATCAATTAAAAAAAAAAGAGCATCTGCTGAATGCCTTAAATGTAAATACAATTTAAATGACTTCGTAGACCATATTGTATCACAGTGTACATAAATAACTCAATGCTTTCCACAGCAGGTGAGCTGCAGTCCATGCAGAAGGAGTGTAACGGCCTTCAGAAGGAGTGTTCGGTCCTGCGCTCTGAAAAACAGGACACAGTGAATAAGCATCAGAAAGAGCAGAGCGGTCTGCAGAGTGAATGCGCTGCCCTCAGGGCCGAGAGGGAGGAACTCCTCAAGACCCACCAGAAGGACAAGGGCAACCTGCAGAATGACTGCGCAGCCCTGCGCGCCGAGAAAGAGGCGATGCTGAAAAAGCAGCAGCAGCTAGAGAAGGACCTCGCCAGGTCAGGGCGCTGAGCAACACCTTCCCGCTCCCTCTTGCTCGCTCACATCTCCTGCTCTGCTCCACTCCAGGCCTCACAATCCATTTTGCTTTTTATACCTGACATTGAACTCTTCTTGGCCCTCCACCTCCTCAACTTTCTGTTTTCCTGTTTCTACTAGTTCACATACCAGGAACGTTGAGCTGACTAATAGCCTGAAGGCCCTGGAGAAATCCCAGGAGGAGCTGGAGAAGAGGCTGGCAGCCCTGCAGCTCCAGCACCAGCAGGACAGCACCAAGCTCCAGAACCAACTGGATGAGGCTGACAGCCGCACCAAGGACCTGCAGAGAGAGGTGATCTGTCAATGCTGACCTGCCTCAAGCTGAAGGGTCCAGATCATTTATCTGTCTGCCTGGGCTGATCACTGTTTATTTACTTGCGTTGTTGGAAACAAATTTCATAGGTTCTCGAGGTCATACAAAAACAGTGAATTGAAGAAATTTGGTGTTGTGTTCTCCTATGTAAGTTACACCCTGTCTCTTGTACCTTATCCAGTATGACGAGGCTAAAATTGAGCTGTCAGACCTAAAGGAGAAATTAGAGCAGACCGAGCAGGAAAAGCAGTCGATCACAGATGAGCTTCAGGAATGCAAAGGTGACATAAAAATTCTACAGGAGAAAGGAACCAAGGTGAGTGCTGTTCTGACCCTACATGCCTAACAAGAAGAAAGAGTTTAATTGTTCTTAACAAAATAATGAATGTTGTTCGGATTTTTAATAAATGTTGTTTGGATTTTAATTCAAAATTGCATTAAGTGTGTTGTTGTAGCCATGTGTGGTAAAAGTTCAGAGCAGCATTGTAGCTGTTATTGGCCCAGGAGGTAGACATCCACAGTAGTCTTCAGTTTGGCAGCATGAGCTTTGCTTTCTCAGATTTTGCAACAAAATTGTACTGGAACTGAACACTGATTCATTGCGTAAATTATCTCCAGCTGCAAAAGGTGAATCTCTGGATAGATTCACCAGAACATTCTTATTCCAGCACAGCTGCTACCCTCTACTCATCCACTGTCCTTTTACTGTTGCTTGTAGACACAGACCCTCACCTGCCATATGTTTAGATCTGTACGTAGACCGATTAGAAACATTGACTACCGAGCTAAGGGTAAATTAATATACCTATGCCCATCTACAGTATATCCCTTTGTAGTTGATTACTTTAATATCCCTTCCCTCCTGTAGACTTCCCTATTGCTGCCAGTTCAAGCCATACTCATCGGCCTTATCCTGGCTTTGCTGTATTGGTGCTTCGGCGCATTGTGGTAGAAAGGTACACATGACTCCTGTAAAGTTGGCCTCCACCTGTCATCCTCATCAGTCTCTTTCAGAACATTGCATGACCTAATCAGCTCTTCCTCATTCCCTTCCTGAATCCTTTCCCTGAGGAAAAATTACAGAAAACGTCTCTTCAGAAATCTAACCTTTCTAACCATACAGTGTCAACATTTGACATCTGCTTGTCTTGTCTGGATGGCTAATATCTAACAACTGTTTCTCTCACTGGGCTCAGATGGGCTTATCATTCTCTCTGAAAGAGCTGTTTATAACCTGTGTTGTTTTCTGTTCTCTGCATTGGGCTCAACGGGTCGCTCCCTCTGTCACAGCGTAGGCCAACCTCTGACTGGCTGTTTGATGTGATGTTCATCTCTCCATTTCTCTGTCACCACCTGTTGCAGAAACCATGGATGGTCTGGGGATCTGCAGCCGCAGTGGCTCTGACAGCTGTAACTGTTGCCGTGCTTTTCAGGACCTGAGGGCAGACACACACGTATACACACACACACACACGCTCACAAGCGAAGCCATACTCGTCAGATTGCTCACCGCTGAAACTGAAAACCATTGCCTCCTTATTAATTCTCTACTATTAATTAGGAGAGCTCATACTTATACCGTTTGATTTCTATAGTGCTATATCTTAGATGGAAAAAGAATGTCAATTATGTGTGCAAATGATAAAGTTTGATATTTGTACATTTAGCATTTTAGGAAATCTAGTGGGCCCATTTCCTTCTTTTACCATTTTGCAGTAGGATTTAAACCAGCCAGCACTGAATGTTAGTATACTTTACACTTTTCACTAATTATATATATATACGTATATACATATACATAGTATATGTATATAATAATACTGCAGATGGATCCCCTCAAGGTCTAACTGCCCTAAACACAACACATCTGTAATTGTCAAGTTAATTTAAATGAATTAAAATTGGCACAATTGCATAGCCCATAATTTAATGCATGATGAATGCCCCTAGGTAGTAAATGATTCATCAATAGTTGGTTGTGGTGGGCACTGCTACAATAGGATATTGACATCTGTTAGCATTTCCATTACAAATATGAAAATGGATGTCAAGATATATCAGTTTAGCCTAACACAAATAACTGAAGCGAGAAAACAGCCAAATCCCACTCTTATCTCATCCCCTTTCTGCTGTCCTAAGGCCTACAGTATTTAGCACAAATAGGGCATTTGGGAGGGACTGAGGATAGGTCTTTAAACAGAGCTGGGAACAATAAATTGAATTTATCACCACTTATAGCACTCTACCCAGAATGATGAGCAAAACGTTCCAATTGTAACTAGTTATGAAACCTATTTTTTCACGTGTGATGAGATAAGTGAAAGATCTAGTTAAACCCAGGGAAAAGGATGTACATAAGTATCTAAATCCCATGTTTGACTTCTTTAATTGCATTTTGGTTGTAAATATATAATTCATGTTTTAAATGTTTTCCATCTAACCACATTTGCAAGCCAGCAAAAATATAATAACGATGGAAATTCTAAAAATAGATTGCACTATCTGATTTATTTCTTTTGAATTACACTTTCAAGCACCTTTCATGAACGCGCCATGACTTTTTTTTTTGTCTGAGAGCTAGGATCGAACAAGGAAAGATACTTTTCAGTAGTTTTTTAATATTTTTTAATGTATCAATGGGGCTGCTACGTAAGTTTAAACTAGTTTGAACTAACATTTTAAAGATGACTGCAATCACCCATATGCACCACTGGTTGCAGAAGAAAATTCAGTGGCAAGTTTAATGTCATTGGTTTATTAAAAATGTATTTTTTGATATTTTATCACAAAATGCAAGTGATTGATTAATATGATATGCAGTGCCCACCACTAGTGACTGGTGTTAAAAACTTGATATGTTATGGTTTATGGGAGTGATGTAACACTTTTCTTGACCTGTCAAATAAAATGAGATAAAACTCAAATTTGGTATTCATTCAGAATTTTCTTTTGGCTCAGTTTTTGTATGCATCTTACATTACATGACTAAAACGTTATTGGGAAAATCTATGAATTTCTCATTCGATGACTTAATTGAGAGTTACTGTATTTAATTTGGACTTTTCTTTTATCCCTGTAAATAATTGTGCAAAGTGTATTTTGTAAAGAGATGGAAAGGTATAGTCTCTTGAAAGCTCAAAGTATATAACTATTTGCTCTAACATGTTCTAACATGTAAGTGTGACTTCTATTAAAGATCATAATGTAATTTCCTGTGTGTACAGTCTCTGAAGTAGTCAACTTAGTCAAGGATTTCCACTGTGCTCATGTTGTTTTTCAGGCTCTTCATGATCATACTTTAGCGCACCACAAGACAAAGTCATAGTATGAGAGGTTTGTTTGTCTACTCACATAACACGCACCCACCCACACACACAGACTATCATGAATGTTAAAGTCAACATTCTCTTCTTTACAAAATTCCTACATGACTTGAGCAATTATAGATGCCATTATTGTTATGTAATCTTCCGTTCGATTGTTGTTTGTCTGAGCTAAACAGTCTGTATTACCTGCCACGTATGACTTAAGTTTTAATTTATGATTACATTTCAGTCATTGCACATGGGAAAATAATCAAAAGTAAGCACTTTTCAAAGCTCTGACACTGCAAGGAGTTTCTCCATCTCATCCTCCCTCCCTCTCTCTCTCTCTCTCTCTCTCTCTCTCTCTATCTCTCTCTCTCCACACCTCTCCTTTATTTGTTTGTTCATTACTCTTCCTTTCCTTGGTGTTGTCATGCCGTACATATGAATGAGTCATGCGCATTCCACCCCTGGACAAGAAACATAAGGACACACCGAGAGGCCATCAAAAGAACACCACATAATGAATAACGTCAACACAGGCAGGGGGTGTAGAAATGAAGTCAGAGCTGAAAGTTAGTCATCAAGCCCTCAGGAGGGGATCAGTTTTACTCCTAGGGCTCCAGGATAGTCTTACTGACCTGCATCCCATAAGACCTTCATTGACTCCATCCCACTGAGGTCATCCCAACTTTTTGTTGATATATTTCTCTCTCCATAGAGAGGTTCCATGTGATGATGACAGCACTGGGTGCAGAGGTCAGAAGTACTGTTCTGTGTAGTTGTTAAGGGTCTTTTAAGATAACCAGATGAGGATAATTTGTTCCTCCCTCCAGCGAAAATCCTTAAAACTGAGGTTAGACTTTCTCATATTCCTCACCTCCGCCCTCCTTTATAAGCTCTCCCTCACTACGGGGGACCTGCAGATCACAGATCAGTAATCTGGCAGATACGCGCAACAGTTAGTGTGGTATGTTTTGCACGGAAAGGGAGGTTTCCCCAGGTGTGCGCAGCGTGTGTTCTGCTGCGTGTAACCTTGCTGACGATGCCCCCTGGAAAAAGATTCAGAAGAATACCTTTACGCGGTGGTGCAATGAGCATTTACGCCGTGCGGGCAGGGTGATCGATGACCTGCGGTTTGACCTGAACGACGGGCTGACCCTCATTGCTCTTTTGGAGATGCTAAGCCACAAGAAGATATCTAGGAAATACCACACCCGGCCCACCTTCAGGCAGATGAGATTGGACAATGTGTCTGTGGCCCTGGAGTTTCTGGAACAAGAGAACATTAAGCTGGTGTCTATAGGTAAGTCTGAGGCTAACTTTGTTAAGTGCACATAGGTTATCTGCCTGTCATATACCCAAACTCAATGAATCAGAGCACACTAATGGTTTTAAAAAGAGCCCAAACACCTGAGGATATTCCATAACATGGTCAAAGGATTCAGGCTTCCTTGTAATATTGAAGGATTGACATGAATCCTTTTGAGACCTTTAGAGATAATGTGATGTTATTGTACATAAAATCATATTTAACAATTTCCTATTACATTTTCTACTGACCATTGTAAGTTACATCTTTATCATTATAATATCTAACACAGTTCTTGCCTCATTAATTCACACACATGATATTGCCAGCCTAGGCTTTGTGTTTGAGTCAGTTTAATGAATAAGTGATGCTGCCCTTGCAGATAGTAAGGCCATTGTGGATGGCAACATGAAGCTGATTCTGGGGTTGGTGTGGACCCTGATCCTACATTACTCCATCTCCTCCTCCCTGCTGGAGGAGGAGGAGGCCAAGAAACAGACCCCCGAACTCCGCTTGCTAGGCTGGATTCAGGACAAGGTTCCTGAACTACCAATTACCAACTTCAGCCAGGACTGGATGGATGGCAAGGCATTGGGAGCCCTGGTGGATGGGCTGGCCCCAGGTGAGCTGCTACCAAAACTACTCTATCACCGATGTTTAGGGTGTCAAGAGTAAACAGACCTCCAAGAACTATGCTACGCTGAGGTTTTTCTTGTCCGATTGTGGGTCGATATCAGGCGTCATTTAATTCCTGTTAATTGTGGGCTTATAAAGCCCTTTGAGATTGTGTGTTTAAAGGCTATACAAATAAACTTGACTTGACTTGACTCACCTTAATTCTCTGTTCTGTTGACATTAGCAGTTCTGTACACAGTATCTGGTTTCACAAAAGATGATCCTCTGGCTGCAGGTCTGTGTCCTGACTGGGAGAGCTGGGATGAGGTGCAGCGAGTGGACAATGCCAGAGAAGCCATGCAACAGGCTGCTGAATGGTTGGGAGTGCCGCAGGTTAGTTTCAGGACCACGTTGGTTTGCTAACTGAAAAGCTACATCGTTTTTTAGAGGCTAATATAACTAGCAGAGATTGTAGATGATAATGACAAGCTCATTAACCTGTGTACTGATGATAAAGCCTGCTAAAGCCTGTACCATGTTACTCAAACATCAGGCCGTGCACATGATTCTATATGTATTATATATATTTTCTCTCTGTTTACACTTGAATACTTAAAATTCGGAAAGAAATGACGAAGGTATTACTTCACAAACTATGCATTTGTCAAACCCAGCTGTTTCTAAGTTATTCTGTTTTGTAGGAAATTATGACCTATTTGGCAATGTTTTCTCAGAAAGCTCTCTGGGATAGGGGTTGAAGTTGACGTCATCACTCATCTGTGCAGCATAAAACCCAGACTCTATTCTAGTGACATTCTTCTGCTCTTAAACAGGACAGAGCGATTACATCATGTTACACTGGGGAATCTGTGTTATTGTTACTGTTGTGACTTCCACTCTCACTGTAAGATCATACATAGAAACGCAGGCTAGGCACTGAGGTGGAGCTGTGCTGTGCAAGGAGGCTGACCATACTAATGGGAATCATTTGGAGAAGGAAGCCATTTATTTCTCAACAGGATGAGGAAACTGTTGCGCAAATTGTAAACTTGAAAATGCGACATGTCTATAAGGTCATAGCTCCAGAGGAGATTATTGACCCCAGTGTGGATGAGCTATCCATCATGACCTACCTGTCCATGTTCCCCAAAGCCCAACTGAAACCTGGAGCACCCCTCAAACCAAAATCAGGTGCGTTGCTGCTTATCAATTAGGGCCGGCCCAAAGCATAGACTGTATAGACAGTTGCCATGGATGCCGTCTATACATAGGTGCCAAGTAATGTAAAAATGATTCATGTGAAAAATTACTTCATACTGGGGCACCACATATACTACAGTTATCCTTATTTCAATTACCTCTGTGAACTGCATTACACAGTATTACTCCTGTCTGCAGTGTTGTCTGTAGGTGATCTACCTAATGATGAAAATCTATCCACTTATAATCTCAAAATGAAGTGTCAATATATTTTTTCAGTCTCAAAGCCGAAGGTGTGCAGAGCCAGTGGGCGAGGGCTACAGCCCAAGGGGGTAAGGGAAGGCCAGGTGGCAGACTTCAAAGTGGATACCAGCAAGGCTGGTCCTGGGCACCTGGAAGTGCATGTCAGAGGACCAGGTGAGTCTGTTTGTTTTGTTTTTAAATTCAATACCAATCTGTCATATTTCCTTTTCTTGGTTTATCCTCCGGTTTAGTTTATCTAATATGACTTGGGGGCAAGTTACATCAGTAACCTGTATTTAGAGTGTGCTTTGTTGTGTTCTCTACAGATGGCTTTGATGTACCTGTTAAACAGAAAGAGGCAACTGGAGATGTTTATTCCTTTCAGTATGAACCCAACGTACCGGGAGTGCACACAATCTCAATTACGTGGGCAGGTGAACACATCTTCAAGAGGTGAGCAGATAGCACGGTCACAGTCAAGCAATGGCCATAGACGAGTATTGTGTCTTATTTTATAGATGAGATGTTTTATTTATTTTCTGTGTTTGCTTATAGCCCGTTTGAGGTTGGGGTTGGCCCAAAGGCAGGCCCTCAGATGATCCGAGCATGGGGTCCAGGACTGGTGCATGGCATGGCAGAAATGTCAGCTGACTTTGTAGTGGAATCTACTGGTGCTAATTTTGGTTTGCTGGGTAGGCGTTGGTGACCATATAATGCCAAAATCACTGTAATGTGGAAAGGATACGCACATCCACAGCCCCGGGAACAGACGTATTTGTAGGAATAGAAGAAGTTTCCTTCATGGATAGATAGAACATTTTTCAAAAGGAAAACTGTACATTGGCTGTCTTTCTCTTCTGTAGGCTTTGCCATTGAGGGTCCCTCTCAGGCTAGGATTGAATGTGGCGACCAGGAAGATGGCTCGTGTAATGTCAGGTTCTGGCCCACAAAAACTGGGGAGTACGCCGTGCACGTGATGTGTGATGAGGAGGAGATTCAGGACAGTCCCTTCATGTCCTATATAAGCCCAAATAGGAAGAAATGCTACCCACACAAGGCGAGTCAGTGCCTCACTGCAGAGTGGCTGTGTCCATTTGTTCTGCTCTAGTTTGTATTTAGGTCATCTGTGGTGGACCAGGGATGCAGCAGCCTTGCAGCTCTACATTAGGTTGGATTCTATTTACAGTCTAATCTTGGGCTTTATACAGTCCTAATTTAATCTCTGATGAATGCAGATATCCTTGTTAAATGTAAACGTTCATAACAGTTTTAATCCGTTTCAAGTTAAAACACTGTAATATATCTTTTAACCGGAAACGCCGCACTAAGAATGTATTACAAAGTACACATTAAATGAAATGTTACTCCAATGATCTTATACAAATCAGCTAATATTTGACCATGAAGAACAATCTATCTCAAGACAAACTCCAAACAACCGAAAGCTTTTGGTGCTTCTGCATCAAAAATGTATGTTAGCCTGAGTTTGGGGACTCAAAAATGTATTGTTAAGATTTTGTTTGCAAACACATTTTGTTCAGTAGTAGTTCAACAATTCTGAACCAGGAAGTGTACCAGTATCCTCAGAAAATCACCCTGGGTGCTGTCACATTGTCCACAAAGTAGGTCTATTATTCATTGTTTATTGGAGCAGTTCCAGAAAGTGCCACTTGATGGCATCAGAGACAAGAATCTAGACTCTCTTGTTTATAACTTCAAGAAAAACCTGTTTATGGTCACAAATTTGTTCTAAACTGTCCAATGCCATAAATGGATCTCAAATTTAAGTTGTTGTATATTTTAGGTAAAAGTCTTTGGAGCAGGAGTGAGTCAGAATGGATTAATTTTAAACAGTTTAATGGAGTTCACAGTGGATGCCAGGTTTGCTGGACATGGATCTCTGGGCATCCAGGCTCAGGTAAAAGAACAGGACACACACTAAAGTAGCCTGGTTGTAGCATATTGACAGAATAATCTGGCAAATATTGGGTACATTTTAGAGACAATGTCCACAAATATACAATGAGTCAGTACTAACACTGTTTGAATAAACATCAATTAACTCCTGAAAATAATGCTTAAATATAATAATATTAATATTAAATATAATATAATATAGTACCGTAGATACATCACAACATTGTTAAGTTGTATTTATTTATTTGCGAGGTGTTGTATTTATATATATATATCTCACTCTATGAAACGTAGAGCATCGAGGGAAGGTTTGTTGACGTGGCGGTGATGCGTAAAGAGCATGGCCTTTACACCTGTTTCTACACACCTGCCACCCTGACCAAACACACCGTCTTTGTAACCTGGGGAGGGGTTAGTGTTCCTGGCAGCCCATTCAGAGTAAGTCCTTGCTTTGAAGATATAAAAAATATATATTTCAAGAACTGCAATATTTCAATTTATCTTATTTATCAATCAACCTTTTCTTGGCTTTAGGTAAAACCTGAAAGAATTAGATTTGAGCCGTTGTTCAACACCCCAAGCATGAAGTCTACAGGGTCAGATGAAAATGGTGAGTTATAATTTCACATGATGTCCTCCAACTTCAGCCTGCTCTCCAAGAGTAGATTGTCTTTGGGTGACAGATGCATAATATTACACAAGCAAAATAAATACTATACTCTTTCTATCTGTAATATTATTTAAATAATAAAATCCTATCCCACTACTATGTTGTACGTTGTAGAAGAAGATATGGGCCTGAATCCAGCAACTAATCCTCTGTTCAAGATTGATTTGAATGTCACCAGTCCAAAAAACCTGCCAGCTGATGCCAACAAGGTATGGCCAATCCCAGGGCTACGCACACACACACACACACACACACACACACACACACACACATTATTATTAATAGTATTCAGTTTGGATGTGCTTCCTCCTCAGGTCAAGGCTTATGGCCCAGGTCTAGAAAGTGGATTGGTGGGGACCCTGGCTGCCTTCACCATCGATACAAACGACTCCGGTTGCGGTCAGCTCTCCGTGACAGTGGATGGTCCCTGCCCCACCAAAATAATGTGTTCTGATAACCAGGATGGTACCTGCACAGTGACCTATATGCCAACGGAGAATGGAGAACACTCGATCAATATTTTCTTCCAGGGCTTACACATCCCGGGCTCTCCTTTCCACGTCGACATCCAGGCGCCCTTTGACCTTTCTAAGGTGGTTGTATCTGGGCCGGGCGTGAAGACGGGAAAAGTTGGGGAGCCCTGCGTCGTGAACGTTGACTGCGCCTTGGCTGGGCTTGGTGACTTGTCCGTAGAGGCGGTGTCTGAATCCGGACAACCAGCCAACGCCAAGGTCCAGGCGAACAAAGATGGCACCTACACTGTTGTCTACGTCCCCCTCACTGCTGGCGTCTACACACTCCGACTGAAGTACGGAGGAAAACTACTAGCTAACTTTCCCTCTGAGGTGATAGTGGACCCTGCCATCTATACTAGCCAGGTGAAAATCTGCGGGAATGGAGCGGACGCAGAAGGTGTAGGTAATGCAGTGTGTGTCACGTGGCACCCTATACAGTAATAGTACAGTCAGTGCATGAGATACTACCTGATGGTCAGGTTTCATTTGACAAGGTCGGGTCACGCCCTATAATATTTTCTTTTACTTTGAATACCAAATATTTCCATGCAGGAGAACAAAATCATTTTGAAGGAGAACAGAACCCAGCATCAGCCTTTGCCAAGGGGATTGGACTCCTTCAGGGACTAACAGGGGAGAGTAAGCAGTTCACCATCACAAAAAGGTAAGACAGTAGGGCCAACACCTTTCACATCATTCTCATCTGTTTACAGACGGAGATTTCCTGAAATAAAACTCAGAAACACAGACAGCAAGAGAAGAATCCGAGAGTTAGGTTACAGTTAAGACTTTTTTTCACAGAGGTCGTGGGGCAGGAAGCCTCTCTGTCACTGCCGAGGGCCCATCGGGTGCTAAAGTGTCCTGCCCAGGCAGCATTGACGGTTTTTACGATGTACAGTATTCCCCCAGTGTACCAGGGCTGTACGACGTTAACGTCACCTGTGGAGGGGAACACGTTCAGGGTAAGACTAGTTAATTTACAGTTAGTTTCTTCCTGACATACTTGAATGAAAATAGATCAATATGAGTCAATTCTGATTTTTCAATCAAGGAAGCCCATTCAAAGACCCAGTGAAGGAGGTCTCTGATAAAAGCGATGTCAAAATATGGGGTCCAGGACTGGAAACAGGAGTCTGTGCGCAAACACCTCAGACCTTCACTATTGACTGTAGCAAGACTGGAGAGACCCCACAGTCTGTAGCTGTTATGACACCCAGTGGTAGGTTAATGCCTTCAGCGTGAAGTTGTTTTCATTTATGAATTGTCTTTGTGGTTCAAATCGTAGTGTTTGTGTTTCTCAGGGAAAATAGAGGTTGTTGAAGTGAAAGACAATTGTGATGGGACATACTCTATGGCCTACTCTCCTTCAGTGGAGGGTGATCATTGTTTGGTGGTCAAATATACTGATGACCAGGCATTTTCCAGGTATGGAAGCCTATATTTATTATACATTGTATTATGCTTATTATCCCTTTTATGAACTTTATATAACCTATATGATATCCTTATTGTATGGGCTTGTGACTGACATGCTCCTCTCTATGAACTGTGTCTCTTTCTCTTTCACTTCTGTAGCTAATCTATAGGTTAACCATGAGTCACTTAACCTCTAGCCTATGTTATTATTGAGTCCTTCCTGGACCAACACACACCAGCTGCAGCTGCACCAGCTGCCTCAAGGACGAGTATAGATAAGTCAAGTCAAGTCAAGTTTATTGATATAGCCCTTAATCACATTACAGTCTCAAAGGGCTTTACAAGCCCATGATCACTAAGAATTAAACAACACCCTCTGACCTTAACCCTCCATCGGATGATAAAGTCTTAATCCTCTGTCATACCCTGCTAAACCTCCCTGTGCATCCCTATTTATTTATTCATTTGTTTTATTTTATTTTATTTATATTTAGTCCAGTGGCATTCCAAGTGCTGCCAGCAAAGGATGTGGACAAGGTCAAAGTATCAGTACCAGAACTGGAATCAAGAGTTTGTGCCCAAATCCCTCAGACCTTCACTATTGACTGTAGCAAGACTGGAGAGGCCCCAGAGACAGTCATGACACCTGATGGTGAGATCATCACTGATCTGCATATAATCAAATTGTACAATTTCACTCCTCCTTTTTTTGCTGAGTGATCTTTTTCAAATTGTGTTCATCTGGCCAGGCAAGATGGAGCTTGTTGAGGCGACAGACAATAGGGATGGAACATCCTCAGTGGTATACTCTCCCTCTCTGGAAGGTGCTCACTCTCTGGTGGTTAGGAATGCTGATGAAGACGAGTTTTGCAGGTGATTCACAAAATATTTAATATAATATCTTTATTCATAATAAAATCAGACCATTTGTATTTTCAAATTTATTTGATTTTTCAAATAGTTGATCTAGTCAAAAATATTTTGTAAGTAGTGACAGATTTTTGTTTTTTAGATACATATGTCAAATGAGAGATTTTTCAAGAAATACTCTACAAATATCAGCTGAGCTGCATACATTTCAATGGCATTGAAAGTTAAAAATGTCCCAACAGAGATGGGACACATTCAATTGCTTATTCTACTTCAATGGAAGGTGCTCACTCTCTGGTGGTCAAATACACTGATGGAGAGGAGTTTTATAGATGAGAACTTATGGTAGTTTCTTACAAGGCAATCAAGTACCATAAATCATAATTGTATCCTAATTTATTTGTTTGTTGATATTTGTTTGATTACTTTTAAATGATTGATTGATTGATTGATTGATTGATTGATTGATTGATTGATTGATTGATTGATTGATTGATTGATTGATTGATTGATTGATTGACAAGTTCATTATTGCACACAGGCCCTTCAATGTCAAAGTTTTGCCCAACAATGATGCCAAAAATGTTTCTGGTCCACAACTGGAGTCACAAATTTGTGCTAAAGTTCCTCAGACCTTCACCATTGATTCTAGCCAAACTGGAGAGGCTCCAGAGTCTGAGGCTATTATGGCACCCAGCGGTAATATTATTCACTATTAACATCATTCATTATTGACAGGATATTGTGCATATGTTTTCATCATTGCTAGTTTATTTAAATTGTATCTGCAGTAATGTTATCTGCCTTTCCAACGAATCAGGTAAAATGGGACCTGCTGAGGTAACAGACAGAGATGGGACATACTCATTGGCCTACTCTCCCTCTGTGGAAGGTGATCATTCTTTGGTGGTCACACGCGCTGATGAAGATGACTATGTCAGGTACAATTTCAATTTATCTTTTAAAAGATTGACATTGCTCAGCATCAAATAATATATTTCTTTTTTCTGTAAATTGTTAATTGTAAACGGGTCGTTTATTCATTGTTTTTATTCTCATGTATGTCTTTCTTCTTTGTTTCAGCTCCTACCAGCTCCAAGTGTTACCAAATGATTCCAATAGTGAGGTGAAAATATCAGTTCCAGAACTGGAATCAAGAATCTGTGCCCAGATCCCTCAAACCTTCACTATTGACTGTAGCAAGACTGGAGAGCCTCCACAGTCAGTGGCTGTCATGACACCCAGTGGTAGGTTTTAGTTTTGAAGCAGCTTTTGTAAAGATAAATTATTTACACGATGGCTGTCTGAAATGGAAAGGTTGGCTTTGTGTAAAGGTTGTCTCATTGAATGTCAACAGGTGTTACAGAGGTTGTTAAAGTAGCTGACAATGGAGATGGGACATACTCGGTGGCTTACTCTCCCTCTGTGGAGGGTGCTCATTCACTGACGGTCAGATATGAGGATGAAGAAGAGTTCAGCATGTAGGACCCAAACTTATACATGTTTATTATATTATATTAAAATATACATGTTTCATTTATTATTACTGTTGAAGGTGTTAAAATGGTTGTTGCTTTCAGTCTCTCTAACTTCCGAGTGCTGCCCACCAATGATACCAACAAGCTAAATGTTTGTGGTCCAGGACTGGAGATGGGTCTTTGTGCAAAGGTTCCTCAGACCTTTAGCATAGACAGTAGCAAGACTGGAGGAGCCCCAGAGTCTGTGGCTGTCATGACACCAAATGGTGAGAATAACATGAATGTAAGGCAATAAATATTTATTTTGAATCTTTATCTTAATGAATGTTAATGATGCCAAATTGTTTCCAATCAGGCAAGATGGAGCTTGTGGAAGTGATAGACAACAGAGATGGGACATATTCAATGGCCTATTCTCCCTCCATGGAAGGTGTTCATTCCCTGGTGGTTAAATACTCTGACGAAGATGAGTTTTGCAGGTCGAAATCTATTCACATTCTTTAAATATTAGTGTGGGATGCATTTTTTATTTATTTATTTATTTATTTTTATTATTATTATTTATTATTATTAAGTAATGGCCTCTAATCTTGGTTCCAGCCCCTACCAGTTCCAAGTGTCATCAGGTGATTCTAATAGAGAGGTGAAAGTATCAGTACCAGGACCGGAAGCAGGAGTTTGTGCCCAAATCCCTCAGACCTTCACTATTGACTGTAACAAGACTGGAGAGGCACCAGAGACGGTGGCTGTCATGACACCCAGTGGTACGTATGCTTAGCTTTAAAATAAGCTATATTAATTTAATGATTTCTGAATATTACACAGTAGTAAAGTGTCATTATTTTCTGTGTAACGACAGGTAAAATGGAGATTTCTGAGGTAACAGACAATGGGGATGGAACATATTCAGTGGCCTTCTTTCCTTCCATGGAGGGTACTCACTCTGTTATGGTGAAGTACAATGATGATGAGGACTTTTACTGGTAAGAAGAACATACGTGTATATTGATCAATAAACTGGTAAGTAAATACCATTTTTTTACAAAGAGTATCCACATTCTTCCAGCTTCTCCAGCTTCCATGTGCTGCCCATCGATGATGTCAACAAGCTTAAAGTATCGGCTCCAGGACTGGAGTCAGGACTTTGTGAAGAAGGTCCCCAGAGCTTCACTAATGACTGTAGCAAGATAGAAGAGGCCCCGGGGTCCGTGGCTCTTAACACTCCAAGTGGTGAGAATATGGATTCGATTTTTAAGATTTAAAAAAACATTTAACCAGGTCAAATGGATCATGTTAAAATGACAGACAATGAAGACGGGACATACCCACTGGGTTCCACTCTTATGAATGGTGTTCACTCCCTGTTAAATATACAGATGAAGATGAGTTTTATATTCTGTTCATGACTCCTAAATGTTCATGTTTGCCATTTGAATTGTTCAACTAGGTAAGATGGAGCTTAGTGAGATGACAGACAATGAAAATGTCATCTCTCCCACTATGGAGGGTTCTCAATCTCTAATGGTCAAATATGAAGAGGACGTTTACAGGTACATTTCCTTATCTTAAAGGTACTATAATATAGCAGCAAACGACTATTTGCTATGTAAAGATATAGTGGAGTAATGGCGTCCTGAGCAGAGAATTAAATCACACTCCCTCTGTGTGTGTTGTAATCCGAGCTTCTCTGTTCTTTGTTTTGGTAGTTGGTCCAGCTGCACGTGCGTGTTAGTGCGTGTTAGTGCGTGTTAGTGCGTGTTAGTGCATGTTAGTGCACTAGTGTTCGTGTCCATTTCTTTTGGTTTGAGATGCTGGTGCTCTAGTGCAACATCTAGTGGCTGACCTTTGCATATAGCTCCTCTAATTTTTATTTTCCAATATCATGTACATGTCTGCTCTTTAACTGAGTTGAACCATTAACTGGTATCTCTTTGTTTCAGCCCTCACCACTTTCAAGCATTGTTAAGGAATTACAATGGAAAGGTGGAAATATCAGTTCCAGAACTGGAATCAGGATTCTGTGCCCAAATCCCTCAGACCTTCACTATTGACTGTAGCAAGACTGGAGAGACTCCACAGGCTGTGGCTATCATGACACCCAGTGGTAATTCACTGGTTATAAACAATTCAAACCAAAATATTAGAGGTTTTCCTGTTTCCACACTTTTGTTAACTTTTGAAATGTATGTTATACTATATTCAGGTCAATTGAAGTTTTTGGAAGTGACAGACAATGGGAATGGGACATATTCTGTGGCCTACTCCCCTACTATGAACGGTGCTCACCTGATCATGGTTAAATATGCTGAAGAAGCTGAGTTCAACAGGTAACACACACATATCCTGTTGGCCTAGGATCGAATCCCACCAGAGATTTGTCTCCTCTTCTGTTTCCCACTCTCCTTTCCGACTGTCTAAATAAAAAGAATTAATATTATTTGTATAATATATAATGTTATATGTATTTACTATAATCTTTGTGATTTCACAAATTCCAATCACCTCAAGTAATGCTGTTATGCTTGTTATACTTTAGTTCGTCAAGCTTCCAAGTGGTGCCCACTAGTGGTATTAAAGAGCTGAAAGTCTCGGGTCCAGGACTGGAGTCAGGACTTTGTGTCAAACTTCCTCAAACCTTCACTATTGGCTGTAGCAATACTGGAGGAGCCCCAGAGTCCGTAGCTGTTATAACACCAAGTGGTGAGAATTTTTAAGGTTTAACAACATTTTAGGTTCACTTTTTAATTTAGCCATTCATTCACTTTTACTGTATCTCCCATTCATACTTCCATTGAAAACATGAATGAAAATGAAAATATTTATTGGTCTTTGTCACCAGGAGAGTACAGTTTTTTTGTGTTGCTGTGTCGAGGCTTGTTCATTTATTATTAACAATAGTTTGCGTTATGACATTCAGTCATTAAGTGTTAAAGTCATATTTCACTCATTTTTTGAATGGTTAAGGTAAGATGGAGCTTGTTGAAGTGTCAGACAACAGAGATGGGACATACTCAGTGGCGTACTCTCCCTCTAAGGAAGGTGCTCACTCTCTGGTGGTCAAATATGCTGAGGAAGAACAGTTTTACAGGTAAACCTGTGGTTGGAAGTGGTTGTTCACACCATAACAGTTCTGTGTGGTCTCCTCTAATAAACTGCATATTTGATGTTTTTCCCCCCTGCAGCCCTTACAACTTTCATGTTTTACCCACCGGTGATGCCAACACTGGGATAGAGTCTGGTTCAGGTCGGGAGTCAAAAACTTGTGCCAAAGTCGCTCAGACCTTCACTATAGACTGTAGCAAGACTGGAGAGGCCCCAGCAATGGTGGTGCCACACGGTAAAGTATTTAATGTGTCAAGTATTCATTTTGTAACCTTGAAGTTGTGGAATGAAATTATGAATGCATATTTAATTGAAACTTTCACTTTTCAAAATGTTTAGGAAAGGTTGAACTTGTAGAGGTAAAACACCGTGAAGATGGGAAGCACCAAGTGGAGCGGTCACCTTCTGCAGACGGTTCTCATACTCTTGAAGTCACACACGCAGATGAAGATGAATATCGCCGGTGAGTATATATAACGCTATATTTTCTTGTGAAGATGTATATTAGAACGTGACACTTTGGAGACATCGTCGCTCACACATCTCCTTAACTTCTCTTCATTCGCAGTCCCTTCCACTTCCGTGCGCTTTCCCTTCACGCCGCTCGTAAGGTTCGGGTCAGTGGCCCTGGGCTGGTGTCTGGCCTGCCTGCCAGCATGCCTGTACGCTTTTCTGTCGACCCCGCTGAGGCGGGTGAGGGTCAGCTCTCGGTGGAGATTGTCGTGAGTTATTTTGTTGTTCGCGCGGCAGGTTTACGGCTTGGATTTTGCTCTGATATGTTTGTGGGCGAGATACTGTAGAAACAGCCATCTTTCCATGTTACACATTTTTAACATCCTTTGTTTCGTCAACAGGATCCAGAGGGCAGATCAAAAAAAGCCAGAATCCATGACAACAATGATGGTACCTATGAGGTGTCCTACGTTCCCAGCAAAGTGGGAGGCTATAAGATTACTATTAAATACAATGGAGATGAGATCCCTACGTCGCCCTACCATGTCTGGGCCACCGCAACAGGCGACGCCAACAAGTGCATCGTTACAGGTATGAAATGTTATTTTCTAGGATTCACGTTTCCACATTTAAAGGTCAAGACAGAGGACTCATGTAGCACTGGTAATGTCGGTGCACTGTATGAGTGAGCTAAAGAATTAAACCAGCTCAGCTGTTTCTTAATTTGTCCCTCCTTCCTCAAGGTCCTAAGTTAGGATCCGTTATCGGTGCAGGGAAGGAGATCGGCTTTGTGGTGAACACACAGTCTGCAGGGATGGGGAAGGTTTCCTGTTTCGTTCTGACTCCTGATGGGACTGAGGTGGAGGCCGATGTCATTGAGAGGGAGGACGGGACCTTTGAGATCTGCTACATCGCCAATAAGGAAGGAAACTACATCATATCAGCAGGCTTTGGAGGGGAGCGTCTGTTCAGTAGTCCTTTTGAGGTCGTGGTGAGAGATGTATGTTTGCCGTCCCTTCTCTAGATTGATGCTTTTCACTTAGAAAGATATTTTTCAACATTATTAATCTACTGTATAATACCGTGTGTTTTTAAACTTTACGCTTGAAAGTTGTTTCAACTTGTTTTTGTGTGATACTTAATATGCACACAGGCTCAAGATGAAAATGTGGACGTGAGCCATCATGGACAGGTCTCTAAGTCAAAGCATCAAGCCTCATCCGGAGATGATCTCCAGCCTATGGTAGGAACACATTTTCAAAAGACAAAGAATGTGTTCATTAAAATTATAGTATCTCATAGATGTGTTGTGTATTTGACCAACCTCTCTTACTTGCCTCTTCTCGTCTCTCTTTTTACAGATGACGCATGGCTCTTATATTCCTCTGAGAAGTGTGGACCAAACAAATGGGCTAATGCCATTTGACATTGTTATGGCCTTTGGCTTGGCTGGTGGAAAAATAATGGGTGACATGGCTACACATAAACATTTTCCATACTTTTTGTTTTTACTCACTGGGCTGTACTTGGTTGTAATTGCTGGTTTCCCGTTCTCAACCCCTATTTGTTAGGAGAAGTCCAGATGCCGTCGGGGAGTAGGGCCCAAGCCGAGGTGACTGATAACAAAGACGGAACAGTCACTTTGATGTATGACCCCAGAGAGGAAGGCTTGCATCAATTACACATCAAAGTCAATGGTACCACAGTGTCAGGTAAAACTGCAAACTACTGTAGATTTATGTAGTGCTTTCCTGGGACTGCACAGTATATGTGTTTATTTTATGTATTTATTTGGATATTCATGTTCTACTATTTAATTTGACAACTTCAGAGAGCCCTCTCCAATTCTACGTGAACAATGCCAGCAACAGGGAACTAATGGCACATGGGCCAGGTCTTGTCTATGGCGTTTCCGATGAGATTGCAGCCTTCACAGTCTTCAACAAAGACTTAGTACAGGGTAAGACATCTAGTCCGTACGCTTCACTGAGGCCGAGAAAAATATTATCCCCATTCAAATAACATTTTATGTCCAGGTGAATTGGACATCGCTCTTGAGGGTCCGTCTAAAACCGAAATCCGCTGCTTGAACTACAAAGATGGTATCTGCACTGTTACGTACCTACCCACTGTACCTGGAGACTACAATATCTTTGTCCGTTACAATGATAAGGACATCCAAGGCAGTCCTTTTACTGCAAAGATAGCTGGTAAGGAGATTGTGTATTGGTTGAGAAATTGTAGGGGATTACCTCTTCCCTCAAGAGAACACTGTTATTTGAGTTGTCTATTGGTACAAATTATGACTCTGTGTCACAAAACCTGTCGTCATCCTTACAACTTCAGGCCCCTCTGTTGAGGTTAAAGGTGACGTGAGCCGGCTGAGCTCCCAGCTAAGGTTCGGCACAGTGGCAGACTTCTCCCTGGACATCACAGAGGAGGACATCAGTCTGCTCAGTGCCAGCATCGTGTCTCCTTCAGGACAGGACGTGTCCTGCATACTCAAGACCCAGCCTGACAACCACTTAGGTGAGAATGCAGTGTGAAGTGTGTGATTGTCAGGCTGCAAGATCAGTTTTAACTTTCCTTTTATTGTGCCGTGCAGGTATTTCTTTCATTCCTAAAGAGGTTGGAAAACATCTTGTAAGTGTCTTGAAGGATGGAGAGCATGTGGCCGATAGTCCCATTCCTCTCACGATCACTCCCCTAGAGATTGGAGATGCCAATCGGGTCAAAGTACTTGGCTCAGGGCTGGCAAAAGGATGCACATTTGAAACGTCCTCTTTTGTCGTAGACACACGAGAGGCAGGCAAGTTTCTTTGTTTGTCAGATTCAATACTGTCATCATTTTGGACCATTCAATACTATATTTCTATTATATCCTGTATTAAAGAAGAAGTATTGACGACTAACTTAGTAACATCATGAGCAGGCTATGGTGGTCTGACTTTGGCTATTGAGGGGCCAAGTAATGTGGAAATCCAGACAGAGGAAAAGGAGGATGGAACCTGTGGCGTTTCTTTCTGCCCAACAGAACCTGGAACATATATTGTTTCTGTCAAATTTACAGATGAACATGTGCCAGGTAGGGTTCAGGGATTGTATGCTAGTGTTGTTGCAAATAGGCTTTGGCTTCAGGTGTCATATGTCCGATAAGGCCTAGGCTCAGTTTATTTTGTATTTATGTATGAATAGTCATTAATACTTTCAAAAAGAAGTGCATAGTTGGTGATTAATCTTAAATATGTTACTCACATAAAAACCTGAACAATTTGGAAGAGAAGGTGTTCAGAGGGTTCTTCTTGTCCTTACTCAGTGAAAACCTTGAACAATTATAAGAAACTACATTTAAACTGTGTCTTTGGATTCAATCAGGGAGCCCTTTCAAAGCTGTGGTGACAGAAAGTGGTCACTTGAGAGAAAGCATTACTCATTACCAGGGAGCTGCCACTATTGCCAACGTGGGGAACACATGTGAAATCAACCTCAAAATGCCAGGTACAGAAACACTCTGACTACAGCACATCATTAAATGTCTTAAAGACTACTGTATAGATTTATACATACGAGGGGTCTGGGTATTAGTTGTTGATTTGATACTGCTAAAGTACTAATGCATTAATGAACCAATTTAATTACGGCAAAGGACATAGTGGTTTGTCCGATATGAACTTTCTGTCTGTGTCTTTGCGTAGGCCTCGACCTCCAGCATATATCTGCCGACGTCTCCGGTCCCTCCGGTTCAATTAAGGAAGCTACAGTCACCATTACTGGATGTGACATCTACTCTGTGAGCTTTTTGCCCGAAGAAAGAGGCACCCATGCTGTTAGCGTACATTACAAAGGCCAGCCAATTCCAGGAGGCCCTTATCGTTACACTGTGGGGCCTCTCGGGGAAGGGGGACCAGAGAAAGTGCAGGCTTGGGGCCAAGGGCTGCAGAGTGCCAAAACAAGTACCCCAGGTAAAATGGTGCATACAAACAGGATTATGAAATCTTTTCTATTAGGATATTTAGTTTGGTGTTTTTAGATATGTTAAGTATTGTTTCTCCATTGCAGCTGATTTCAGTATCTGGTCTCGGGAAGCAGGAGCTGGCAGTCTGTCAGTAACAATGGAGGGTCCTGGAAAGGCAGAACTGGGTTTTGAAGACAGGAAAGATGGCTCCTGTGGGATCTCTTATATTGTTACAAACCCTGGTACAGATGCATATAAACAGCACAGGACAGGGATGCATCCTTTTTCACTAACTAATTTCATTTGCTAGCTATCCAATGTTACACATTTTTCTGATTTGTGATTTATGTTGGATAATGATAAGACTTGTCATTTGTTACTTATCAAGTGACACGTGATGCTATCACAGTAGGGCAGCCCATTGCAAGAACCTGACTTGTGGAGCTTTTTACAGGTGACTATGAAGTGTCAGTCAAGTTCAATGATGAGCATATTCAACACAGTCCATTTTTGGTGCCAGTGTTTGCTCCTGTGGATGATGCATTGGGACAGAACGCACGTAATACAATTGATTTATTTATATTTTCATCTATATTTTTATTTTTACTTAGTTTTAATTTACACAGTTTTCTTCCTTAGGGTATTTAGGACTTTTTCATTTTTGCCATAGCCAATATAAGATGCAAATCTTTTATCTTCAGAAGCTACAGTTCACTTTCTTCCACGGTCACAGATCATCAGATGAACAGATTAAACAATGCCAGTATTATATCCTCCCCATGGCCCTCCTTCCTGTCTGATGCCTCCAAGGTTGCCAGCAGCGGCCAAGGCCTGAGAAGGGCCTTTATTGGGACGCAAAATGTCTTTAATGTGGACTGTAGCAAAGCTGGTGAGCTTGTATTATAGGACAATATTTGAAACGAAATATATTTGGTGTTTTAATGTTGATATGTGTAATTACTTTTGAAAAAGAAAAAAAAAGACTGCACTTTGGCAGTTGTAATTTGATTTACCTTTTTACATGAACGCTTTCTCTTCTTGTTTATCTTTCCAGGCACAAACCTCCTTCTGGTGGGTATGCATGGCCCTACCATCCCTTGTGAGCAGGTGTCAATCATACACCTGGGCAACAATCACTATGATGTCAGCTATGTGGTCAAGGAGAAGGGAAGCTACGTCCTGGAAGTGAAGTGGGGACAAGAGCACATTCCTGGATCTCCTTTCTATGTCATTGTTTCATAAAGGTGTCTCAGGCTATGACAGAGGCTAATGTTGGTGGTGTAGAAATCCTTTGCTGTACCTGTGTAAAATGCTTTAGGTATACTGGTGCAGGTATGCTGTAATCACTGTTATGACCTACGTTTCTGCTGTTAAATGTTGGTGTCACAGGCTTTTAGTTTAATTTACGTTGGCATAATGTTATTCAGATTTCTTTTGTGACATTAAATATGTATATCCATAGAATTTGTTGTTTTCAAGACAATGAGTAGTTGGTTTTAATGATTTCCTATTTCCGCCTACGGTATAAGAAACACTTGATATAAGTTTGTTGACAGAATGCATGAAAGATTATATCAAGACTATGACTATTGAGGGCTTTGATGTTACATTGACGTGATTCACTCAGGGCCAACTCTGGCCTGTACGTTCACTTTAAAAGATTGACCGAATAATGTAGTGGCCTGGTTTTCCCTAACGCTAACTAATAATCAATGAGCTCACCCAGAGCAAACATAATCTGCTAGGACTACTGCTGTCTGCAAGGACAATTTTGGCCAAATTTAATCATCAATCAGAGAAAGATAAGTTGAATATTTATACTCTATACAAAAAACAACTGCAAAGCAAACTACTGTATCTGCATGCACAAATCAGTAGATCTGACTGGTTTCTGTTGAATCATCAATGATAAGTGCCAGCCTATGACAGAAGATTCAAGAAGAATAAAGAAAATCTGATAAAGTAAGATGTGACAATTTTAAAAATGGCATATAGAAGACTTATAGAACTGCATGTTATAATAGATTATTAACTGTGTACAACCTGGACCCCTATGTTATGCTATGCTATTTATGTATATTTACACACATACATATGTATATATATGTCAGAAACTACATATATATGTGTGTGTGTGTGTGTGTGTGTGTATTTTCCTAACAAGGTTTTTCTGGGAGTTTTATTAGTTTAATTCTTCTGTTAATTGTGGGCTTGTGAAGCTGTGAAGATTAAAAGCTGTGAAAATATACAAATAAACTTCACTTGACCATATAGAGATGACCTTTATTATTCCTCTTTATTATGATGCACCCCAGTCAGATATGTGATACCGTCGCTAGTTGTTCGGTTTGCTGTTGTCAGCATAGATCAGTTTGGACAGCTATTATGAGTCTTTTATGCATGCTTCACCACAACAAAGCATCGTATCGCTGCCGCACATTGATTATGCCCCTCCCCCATCATTTTATCCACATGAGTTACTGCATGTATGTATGTATGTATGTATGTATGTATGTGTCATGTGTTCATTTTGGCCAGGTGAACAATGGCTGCTGATCTGGATGTGGTGAACTTGTTTGTCATTGCCGGCGGAACGCTGGCTATTCCCATTCTGGCTTTTGTAGCATCGTTTCTCCTCTGGCCCTCAGCACTCATAAAAGTGTACTACTGGTAAGGCAGATAACAGTGTTGTTATGTCCTTCCACACCTAGAATGCATTCCCTATGGAGTTCCTCTTTCTCGAAATAACACAAAATGACATCAAAAAGCTTCTTGTTACAAACCTCCACAAATTGTGTGTTTGTTTTTGTTTAAAGCTTGACCCAAAATTCAGATTAAAAAGTTAAAAAAAACAAAAAACATTTGTATGTTTTCAAATCTGAATATACAACAAAATAAGAATGCTATACCTAATCCTCTGCAGGTACTGGAGGAGAACTCTGGGCCTGCAGGTACGCTATGCAGACTGTGGCGGATACCGCTTCAGTTACTCCTACAGAGGAAAGCCAGGGATGAGACCATCTATCTTGATGCTGCATGCTTTCTCAGCTCACAAAGACACATGGCTCACTGTTGTCAAAGTAAGGGGATCCACAACACACACAACTACAGTAGCTTGCTGTGAAATCATGAGGAGAAAACCTTTTCAATTTGTGCATTTTTAATCTACACTAGATAGTAGACAATGTTATACTAGACATGTATTTATCATAACATTTTGTAGATAGTAATGTGTATAAAGAGTATCTCCATGTTTAAATAACCTTTTGAGGTTATTTCCTAAAAGATGGGATACTTAAAACTGAAACACAAGGAATTACATTGACTACTTTTACTTGTAATTGCAGATACATGAAAACCTTTAGCTATGTAAAAGGAACAGATTTGTATATTTCTTCCACCACTGCTCTTAGTATCTACCCAAACATCTGCACATTCTGTGCGTGGACATGCCTGGCCATGAAGGATCAACACGCACCAACACAGAGGATTATTCCATTCAGGGTCAAGTTAAGAGGATCCATCAGGTAGACGCTGACATGTTCTATCTTATCTTATCATAGATAAGCAGTACATCAAAAGTAATGTATGACAGGGAAGCTAAGAGGAACAAAGAGCTTACTATAATCATGTTCTTATAAAACTATTTTAGCTAATAAAAAATGTAGCGAAAGACAGTCTTTCACTTGTTTTAAAGGGAAAAAAATGCTTCAATGATTAATATGTAGTTATGTTTTTTGACTCATCAAACAAAAAATGGCTAAACATAAATTGTGACTAAGTTGATTACGGTTTTATTTGCCTTCTAAGTGACATAATTTCACTGAAACCTGTTTGTTCTTTATTATGTAGTTTGTAGAGACCATTCGTTTAAACAGGAAACCCTTCCATCTGCTTGGAACCTCCATGGGGGGCAATGTAGCTGGGGTTTACGCAGCCTGCTATCCCTCAGAAATTTGTAGCATAACTCTCATTTGTCCAGATGGTAAGTCCCTCTATGTGTGTGTGTGTGTTTGTGTACACCTTGGCAAGTGAATCTTGCTTATTTAAATTAGGAAATTAAATGTTTGGGACGCTGTATCCTAGGCTATTCTCAAGTTCAATTATTTGTCATTAACTGCTGTATGACGTTTTGGTTTACCAGACGTTTACTAGCAGTTACACTAATTTGATCCGTTTTGGTGTCATTTTTGGCCACCTGGGAAACTGGTGAAAAATCTTTCTCAAGGACTTAATGTAGAGAGAGAGAGAAAAATGTATATGGCCTTTACTTGATATGGTTTTTCATAATTTTTAAAAATATGGAAATGCAATTGAATCTGTATCTTTGTGTCTGTGAAGCAGATAATAAATAAGGCAACACAGAAGATAACTGGTATTGGCATTTAAGAAATTGTGTTGTGTGATATTTGGCATTACATCTATGGAATATGGATGTAAACTATAGAATGATCTAATTCCATTTGTATCTAAATACCGTGATATCAAAGGTGATTTTGTACGTTATTTCTTTGTTTGCTAGCTGTTACACTTCATTTGAGCTATAGTATGTCCTTCAAGCACTGGCTAATATGTGATATTTTTGCCCCTTTCTAATACACGTCCTTTACAGTTGGCAGCTCCTTTATTTTTGCCAACAAAACATGATTGTTTTCTGCACCATCATTTTTCTTTATCAGAAAACACTGACTTTAATCCACAGGTATAAGACACCCGTGTGAGACCAAATTCGACAATCATCTGCAGGACCTGGAGCATAGTCATTACACTTTAAACATCCCGCTGATCCCAACTACACCAGAGGAGATGGAGGACATGTTGAGACTTTGTTCCCATGTTCGCTTTAAAATCCCTCAACAGGTCAGATCTACAGTCATCTGCACAATTGTGCAAGAATTGTGAATTCCAGCGTGTATGCATTCAGCGTCACAATCTCTTTTGTCATCATGGCTTGCAAATTACAATCATGTGGTGCTCTCACTAAAAGCAGGTTAAGAATTTAAATCTAGGTACATTATATTTTTCTCCTCGTGTTATTTCTGTTCCTACATTATGTTTATGATTGTTTAGATTCTTCAAGGACTGGTAGATGTTCGGCTTCCTCACAATGAATTTTATCAAGAAGGTTAGTCCAGTTTTAAATTAATCAGCATCTCTGACATGCCTAGATGTTGGCTTAATGCCACTGATCATTTTTCTCATTTCTCTTTAGTTTTTATGGAGATTATTGGTGAAAAATCAAGATTTGCATTACAAGAGCATTTACATCTGATCACTGCACCTTTACAAGTGATATGGGGGAAACAGGACCAGGTAATACTGAAAGTTGTATCCTTTTAATCATGTTTTGCCTCCAAAGTAATAGTAAAATACATGTGGCTGTGTACTGACTTGATGACCTTATATCAGTGGCGTTTTCTTACTGATTTTTATGAGACCCTAATGTCTGACAGTCTTTAACAAATGGCGGAAAGGAAAAAGAATTTGTGAGGAAATTAAAAGTTTAATGACATATAAGGGAATTACTGAATTTCACCCTTTTTATTGTTTATCCTATTTTCCTCTAGGTGGTGGATGTATCTGGGGCTGCGGTCATTGCAGAGACCTTGCCTGGGTGCAGAGTGGACCTGTTGGATAAATGTGGCCACTCTGTGGTGATGGAGAGGCCTCGACGGACAGCCAAACTCATCTTGGATTTTATCATCTCCCAGCAAGATGCCAAGGGCACCACCAAAAAGTCTTCCTGAAAGAAAAAAAGAACATTATTTATTTCTCCCTATGCAAGCTCTCACATGTTCATTATAGGCTATGTGACATACATCTTATAGACATTAGTCAGAGTCATCAATATTACAAAATGTACACTATGGTATTAGGAAAGGCCTACATTGTACGAAAGTGAAAGTAAAAAATGTTTTGGTCTACGCTTTGGTTATTTGTAATTTGTTTGGTTGTAATACAATTTGTGTAAATCCAATCAAATATGCCGCCATAATTAATTTATTCACGTTGCTCGTCCAGATGTCCCTCTGCCGTGCGGTTGCAGCCAAGACCCACCCCAACCCCACTTCTAGTCAGTTTGGCCGGTGTTGTGCCGAAATTTCACCCCCTGCCAGATTTCCACTTGCCTCGTTCTGGTGTTGCGTTCACGCGAAGGGGAGTGGAAATCTGTCAGGGGGCGAAATTTCGGCACAACACCGTCATTCATTGTGTGCGCAGTTCTGCAGCAGACTCGCTACCTTTCTCAGCGGCAAACATCAATGACCATCTGTCCGCATCATTAACAAGTAGCAGGTCATTATTTCGGAGTGTCGTTAGTCGAAAAAAGAGAGCTGGTAATTATTTTGTTTAAACTTTTCTTTTACTATCTGTTTAATAAGGTCCCGTTTGTGAGCAGCTAACTAACGTTATCGTTGGGCAACATCTAGCGTTAGCTAGCTACTGGTTTGAGGACTGCTAGCTAGCTATGTAAACTAGTCACTGTATGCTAATATTGCTGCATAGCGACAATGTGGACGATCTTGTCTACGTTTATACAGACAAGGTATAAACTTATTTAGACCGTCGTCGACCACTTCGTGGACTCATTTCTCCCCTATTAATGCCGTTGATGTTTTATAATAAAAGGTACTCGCTTGCTAACCTAGCTCGTTAGCCAACTTCCTTCAGGTCCATTGCGTTGAAAGACTGAATGATATTATTTTAGATGGGTCGTCCAACGTCAGCGAGTTCACGTAGTTATTGCAGCTATCAGAGTTGTTTTCCTAGATGTAATTAATGAGGTATATCTTCTTAACTATGGGGCAAACGTTATGGTATTTTAACTTTGCTTGATGGTTAGTCAAGCTTTTTTTTTTATAATTTCGTAACACATAAATGGGCAGCATTAGATAACCATTACATTTCCATCGCTTGCATTGCTTTCTCCCAAAGCTGGCTGGTAGAGCAACCATTGAATCTAATGAACTGGCGAGGTGAATGTTAAAGGAATGCTATCAGAGACCGCCTGTTCTGTGGCTGAAATAGACTGAGGGAGAGCTCTCTATTGTATATCCCTGATATTAGGCTATCGACAAATTAAAAAAACCTCAAATGTGTTACAACTGCTCTGACTAATCTGACTTTTTTTTTCTCAGGAGATATTGAAGTAAGCCAAATTGTAATTATAATAGCTGTTCTGGTCCTGACCTTGAAGTGGGTATCTTTGTCTACAAATGGATAATGGAGACTGGGGCCATAGGGTAAGAGATGGTTTAATGTAAATTCAGAGTAAAAGCAATGTCAGCTGTTGCTAGAGAATGTTGACAATCAACATAGAATGCATTCTGAGAGTTTGTAGTGTTAAAATGTACACCTTTTTTGTTTCTTGAGATGATTACTTGCCTCTTCTAATTGATTTTGCTAATAGTATAGGCAGTATGCAACTGATCATATATTCACTTCTTTTTATTAAAGCTTGTGATGCTTATCTGCCTCTTTCCTCTCTTTTGCTTTAGATGACCAATCCTGTTACCTTGAATGTGGGAGGCCATCTTTATACCACAAGCTTGTCAACTCTGCAGCGCTATCCAGACTCCATGCTGGGTGCCATGTTCCGAGGAGACTTCCCCACAACTCGTGATTCTCAAGGAAATTACTTCATTGATCGTGATGGAACACTATTCAGGTACATCCTAAACTTCCTGCGGACGTCTGAGCTCACTCTTCCCATGGACTTTACAGAGACAGACCTCCTGAGGAAAGAGGCAGACTTCTACCAGATCGAACCTTTGATTCAGTGCCTTAGTGATCCAAAGCCGCTCTACCCTCCTGACATCTTTGAGCAGGTAGTAGAACTCTCTAGCACACGGAAACTGTCAAAGTATTCAAACCCAGTGGCAGTTATCATCACGCAGCTAACCATAACTACAAAGGTACATGCCCTTCTAGAGGGTATCGCCAACAACTTCACAAAGTGGAACAAACACATGATGGACACTAGAGACTGCCAGGTGTCCTTCACCTTTGGACCATGTGACTATCACCAAGAGGTGTCTCTAAGGGTTCACCTAATGGACTACATAATGAAACAAGGCTTCACCATTCGGAACACACGTGTGCATCACATGAGTGAGCGTGCAAATGAGAACACAGTGGAGCACCACTGGACTTTCTGTAGGCCAGCTCAAAAAGTTGAAGACTGAGTTACAACAATAGTTAGTGAGTTTAAAAGGGGTAATTATGCAGATTTAGAGAGGTTTAAATCATAAAAATAGAATAAACAGTAATGTTGTACATTTCACTAATAATGAAGATTTTTTTGCCTATTTTAATCATTGTGATACATACAGTTTGTAAAGCACAAGGTATGGGCAGATAACATAAAAGACATGAAAATCCACTTTTGATTTTGACATAATGCATGATTAACTGCTGTAATTCTAGATACAAAGACATTGCAACAATGCAATTTTCGGCTACAACTATTTTGATGTTCTTTGATGTTTTTTTTGCAATTCCTCATTGCAAACGAACAGCAATGTAATGTGACTATAAATAATTACCTGCTTATAATCAGTTTATGAAAATCCTTTTCACATACTTACATTTCACATACTTATATAAAATTTGTTTTTTGTATAAATTTTATTTTATTTTATAATTTGTTTTACCCCAAAGCTATGGTACAGTGTGAGTTGTGGATAGAATGATGTCCTAGAGAATAAATGTGTATTTACTGTCACTGTCCAGGTTGTTGGAATTCTATTACCCTGTTTACAACCAATTTATAACTGATTAAACACAGGTATAAGACTACGTCTAGATACGACGTCAAAGCCACATCTAAAGTGGCAATCTTAAAGATCTCTGAAGATTTTCATTTAAATAAATGTCTGTTAAGTCACTATCTATCGCTGAATGAGGTAACACAATGGTGATTGAGCCTATGGACCAATGATGAAAGCCCTTGCATTTGCAGTATTATGAGTATTAAGAACTGGGTGTCTGGTGACTTTCCCGCCATGCATTCAAATTAGCGTTATGATGCGTTTTCCCTTTGATGTGAGGTCCAAAAACACACCTGCAATTACCGCTTTTCTCCATAGGTGCCGCCAAAGTGAACAAAATGGGCATCTTCGAGATTGCCACTTTAAACTAATGTACCCTAAAAGAAAACAATTTATTTTACAATTTAGCTTGTTTTGGACACAAATGAAGCCCAACTTTAGAGAAGAGAGAATTTCAAAGAATAATCTGTTTTTTCAGCCGCAGAGTAGGCCTAAAAGAGATTTTTTCTGATGACTTATCTATAGATCTTAAAATTTGTCTTTTTTAGCTCTGTATTGTCTCATTGTACGGTACTATTTCTAAGGAGACTGTTAGTGTTGCATGTGTCTTCTGTGTATTTATATGTATTTGCCATGTGTATATCTGCACTATTACAGTATGTCATTATGTTACATGTTAGAGCTTGTATTAGTGATGTAATAGTCTAGATGTAGTCTCCACAGCCAAATAAAGTTATTTGTGCATTTGTCACTCATCAGCTTAGGTTTTTGGTTTGCCCTTTTGACATTTTGTACTACAGGCAGGTGACAGCCAGCTTTGTAAAAGCTAATGTAGACATTGTTTGAACAACGTTTCCCAGAGTTCAGTTCGCAGTCACTGTGTCTGTCTCCACCAGCTGTCACTCTTCTTTTTTTTTTCCTTCCTCAGACCAACACAGTTGTTTCTTCTTTGGGATAGTTGCAGATTTAGGTTCTGAAGATAGCACTTGCCTTTCCTTCTAAGGGTTTACCTACTCCCAATGTCTATTTATTTAAAAAGTTACAGATTACATCTTTAATGTTTCATTATTTTATAATCTAATAAAGAAGATGGGCTGTGGTGTCTATAGTTTAGTGTTACAACAGATGCACTTCTTGATGTCAAGGTTAAGTCTAAGTGGCAGAAAGTTGTTACATGAATATTGATTAGTTATGGTTTGATTGATGGAGGAAACGAATGATTTTAAATTAAGCACTTTTTCCTTGAGGTTTTTTTCTAGCTACTGGTATGAACCTATGACATGAGCTTATTAAAATACACCGGATATGACGCTTTTCTAGGGTGCATGTGTTTTAAAAGTCAAAGCGCACCGGAGGTCCTGCTGCTGTCGCCCGCTCGACTACACCGCCCATTTTGTTTACGACAGGTACAAAAACACGCGTCCCCTCTTATGACCCTCGCTGTCATAACAGGTTGTAGAGGACATGTGAAGTTCCTACGATGCACACAAAATAGATGATTGTATGTTTTTCGCAGTAATATATTTTGAATGTGTATGTTATTTGTAATATCTTCCATATTTCCACCGTAAAACGATAGGAGGTCGGTAGACCTGTCTGTTATCCGAGATGTTTCGGAAGAGTCACAACATAAAATATTTCCTCAGCCTTGTACCGGGTAAACGTCGTTTTGGGACGTACAGATTCCTCCCCATCTTCTTTTGTATTGGAGGCGTAATGGAGTGGATCATGATCAACGTGAGGATAGGAAAGGAGACATTCTGTACGTTAAGTATCATAAAAATAACAAGGTTTTCTTGAATAGGGTAAAATTACTAGCGATCTAACATAATTTGTGTATGCCCGCTTTTCTGACTGGCCACTCGCTTATGTCTGCAGACCGGTCGCTCTTCCAGGAGTAGGTTGTTTCAGTGTAACGTCACTACTCAATGGTTTACTAAAATGATTTAGGCATAATGTTACTTCTCCAATATCAGAAATCACCAAGATGAAAACTACCCAAAATGCTGTGCGAAATGACGCAACGATAAAAGCAATGCAACATATCAGTCATGGAAAAAAAACCGATGTGACGTTTGCAGGGTGTTGAAATTGTCATGTAGCAGGTTTAAAGATTTCGCATGCATGCTATATTGTGCGTTATGGTAGTCAGTGTAATGTTTGATTTGTGCATGGAATTGGACACCCACAGTTTGGGTGCGTCTAATTTGTTTTTCTAAAATGCTTGGTTTCTCCCCTCCCTTAGCAAGTAACTTGGAGGAACCAAGGGAAGAGAGGGAGGCGAGGAGAAGGGGTGGCCATGGGGAAATTGAAACTATTACTGTTACCTTTTCAGAATACGAAGTGCACAGATAGTTTCGTTAGTGCCGACTGAGCTATTCCTGTGCATACCCTGTATTAGTATTCTTAAAGTTAGGGCAAGAGTAGGTATGCTACACATGTAGTTTAACCATCCACTAAATGACTTAACAATATATTCTTTTTAATTTCATAACATTTGAAGGAAAATGAAAGATACGATTTTATCTGTCTACCCAACTACTTCAAACGTATCTATTGCATCCCAGGGGTCTGGTTGGGCTGAAATTCCTCCATTCCTAGAACAAGATGCTAACCCTAATTATACCCTGTTGCATAAAAATAACTTAAAGTTTGTTTCATCACCAAACCTTTCATTAGTTATTTTTCACAGTCATAAGGTCTCTTCATTGGCAGTTAAAAAAAAAATTACTGTGGTGTGGTAACTCATTTTGAATAAGACAGTACAGCAGTGAGCTTTGATAATCTCAGAAGTAGACTCAATAGTCTACTGTCCTGCCACATTTACAAGTTGTTTATCTAATTCTTTATTTTTTGCCAGATGATGTCTACAGAAGAAAACAATCAGAACGGGAGTACCAGCAGAAGATTGCAGACAGTTTGATACTGAAGGAATCAACAGCCAAGTAAATGATTGGTGGGATACCATGCTTGTTTCCATCAAGCTGGAATGGACTTAAGAACACCCTAATGGGTTAAAAATATTTATATAGATTATGGATATTTGTTATTAGCATTGTAACACACAAAGATAACCCAAACCATAGGCTCAACCAAAATGTGAAAATAAAACAAAATAAGTAAACATTGGATTTATACAATAGACCTCTTAAATAACTTTGGGCAGATTTATTAGTTACTGGCAAAAATAACATCAACAGGAGAGAACTGTTTTTTGCCCTAGGCTATATCTTACATATTCCATTATTGTAAAATGTTTAACACCATCAAGAAATTGTGTGTACCATTGTATTGCTCTTGATGGAGCCTTAACATATATACATGCTTACAATACATGTTATAATGGAACTGGTATATGAATTAAATTGCTGAAAATCTCTTTATAAATTGTAAGTCTTGAACTGTGTGACAGTTTTATTGAGCATATATGAATGTTACTTGAAAACATCAGCTTTTACTTTGTGACATTAGTTACCATTCCATTATGTGAATATTTGTATTTTACACATATTCAGTTCACATAGAGCTTCTCTCTAATGTACTATCATTCTCTCAGGATATGATTTGGTTGGTTCAGTGGTATTGTCCAATTGGGAGAGCCCGCAGACAGATGAAGCTGTTTGGGTGTTGGGCCAGTATGAGAGGGTTCCCATCCAGTCTCACCTCTTCCATGTTACCTCGAATGTAGTGAGTGTTGTTGCCTTTGCAAAATGTCTCCGCTGTTACTGTACTGATGTTGTTGTTCTTGCAGCAGGAGAGAAAAAATTAGCCCATTAACTATCTACTACAAGCAATACCAAGATACATCAATATGCATTACCCCGCTGCATTTATGGAGCTTCACTGATGAATTTAGTTGATGAATTGGATATGTGTGATTGAAATAAATTAAAGATGAACATGAACTTACATTTAGGTGCACAATTCGAAGAGACTCTGGAAGTTGTGGTATTGCTTCCAGTTGATTGTTTCCAAGGTATAGATAAGCCAGTCTTGTTAGTTTCTGCAGCAACACAAGAAAACACAGGCTTTTTCAGGTAAGGTTATTTATTTGGGGTAATATCCTAACATCTTACTGTAAGTTGAACATTATCATTAAGGCTGCATGGGTTTTGTTGTATGTCAGAGCACTAGCACAAAATTATTAGATTGACTTCTTGGCTTACTTTGAATGCGCTTGACTTTACACCCTTGGTTTTAAGATGGTTGGAATAGGCATTGAATGATACTAGTTTGGTAGGCAGCATTGGGAGTTTAGTCAGTCTGTTGTCTGCAAGGGTGAGCTCTTCAAGATTAGAAAGTTTTGAGAAAGCCCCATCTTCTATCTCAGAGATGAAGTTCCCAGTCAGGTCAATTACTTTTAATGTGGCTAAAAAAAAAGGGAGAAAGCTTAAGAGATGTTGTTCACTAAGAAGAAAAATTAGTCAATGCTATTAATTAACAAATTGCACCTTCATTTTATTTGTGTACATAATTAAATGAAATAATGGCACAAAATTGTATTAGTATTAGTATTCTGTTTACCCATGTCTGCAAAGTCTTTGTTGTTTATTTTGGTAATCTTGTTGTAGCGTGCATAGAGGTACGCTGTTTCCTTTGGCAGGGCTGGAACAGCTGACATGTCAGGGGACACCTCTTCGCAGTAAACAGATCCAGTCAGGCAAACACACAGTAGGCATGTAGGCAGCTCTGGGGAAGAATAAAATAAATTTCTTCCAGCATCAATGATTTTCCTTATGTTGTGAATAAGTCAAGTAATAAGTCTTGTATAATAAGTCTTAATGCTGTTACTTTGAAACCTAAATAACACTACATTCCTCATTCCTGCATGCATATTGGAAGAGGATACTTAAAGAGCCTTGTTATTACGTAATATGGGCTTTAGCTACATTCACAAAAAATTGTGGGGAAAATGGCTCATCAAATGTTGCATAATCGTCTTTAAAAAAAGGCATCCATTTAATGAAACTATGCGTGCAAACCAACACTACCATCAGCGCTTGGAGCTGCTGCTGGGCGAGTGTCTGAGTCTCCATAGTCAGGAATGGTCACAATGTCTTTCTGTAGAAAGAAAAATCTTGATAATACTTTACTTTGTTATACTTTATACTTCTCTACCAAGCTTAGAATGTGTAGCGTACTTCTTAGACCCTGTAATAAATGTATTATATGAAACAAAATATTTTACCTTGGGTTTTCTTACTTCCATATATCCATTTTTTGCTGCAGAAGATAGCATCCAAGGGATTACAATAAGCATGCAAATCAAAGTCCTCAAGTGCATCATTGTGTCTTATTTTCTGGGGAGAGAAGGGTTGTAGAGAGTGCTGTCTGCTGGTCTGGGATCTGAGGTACATGTGAGCAGGAGAATTTTCCATCCAGTTTTTATTAGCTGCCAGTAGACTGTTGAGTAAGAAAAGGAACTAAACTTTAACTCAATATTTGCTGTGCTGGTCTTGTTCCCAGGTCTTGATAACTTCTGTGTACTATTTTATACTATGGCTCTCTAGAAAACAGACAGGGATAGTCTATTGACAGTTAGGGAAAGGACATTGAGATTATTGAGCGCAGAGTGTTAATTACAGGATTACTTGATAGCAAGTTGGCAACTATACTTACTGAGAACTGGTTTTGAGATTCACTGAATAAAAAAAAACCTGAGTCCTTATTAGAAGGAAAAAGTTATGGTGTATATTTCAGAAAGTTGATGGAAAAAGTGAATGGAAAAAATGTTGGCTTAAAAATGTTTGAACAGTCTGGGAAATTGACTTGAGAGTGGAGAAAGAATAAAGACCAGGAACAGTGGGACAGGATCAATGGAATTTTGGCTTGAACCCTTTCGCATGAAGTGATTATAAAATGAAATGCCAAAGCAAGCAATGAACTGGAGAGAGTATTAGTCTGCCTTTAAACTTAAACAGCACAACAGTTTACTAACCAACCTAATAATTTATATTAGGTTTACTCACAGGGAGAAATAAAGTTTGTCTTTTCTTATCTGATATGTTTGCAAGTGATATGCTTTTGAGTTTTATTCTTCGTGACAGTGCCAGTCTCATATTGGAATTGACTCTCAATTTCTGAAAGAATCATCTACAGTTGAGAAAATAATTGTGAGGTTGTGTTTATAAAGGGAAAAATATTTATTTGAGATCAACTGCAGTCACCAGGGTCTCAATGCCTATTTGTGAGGACATATTCAACTACATTCCTCTCTTTTAAATGATAAGCATTCCTCATCCCTAGTAGCTTGACAGCGTTCCCTCAGATTTGAATTCTTCAACATTAACTCAGTTTTCCATGTACCGATACAGGGACCTCCTGCTTGGTAAATCTCATTTCCATGCTTATTTCTATTTTCTATTTTTTGAGAAATTACACTATATACTGTACTAGAGGAGCAGTAATTGTATACTCTTCCATCCACCAAGCATTCATTCTTTCCTCTCAGCAGAGATTAAAATCCATTGTTTTATGGACGCCTCAATATGTCTCTCAGGTTCTCCTTGCCTTCCTCCTCTCTCCTTAAACACAAAGAACTGTAAGTATCAACTATAAATAAAAGAGAATTTCACATATAGTGCTGTCCAGAATTATTTCCATCCTTCAGATGATGACGTCTGATACTGAATATTTCTTTCTACTCAGTTATAACTCTATTAATCACTCATCATGCCAATGTCAACTATCTTTCAGGCATTAACAAAAACAGATCTATTTGATGGTAATGTGTATGTTTCCTATATATATAAGAGTGGGTTGATGAAACCTTTAAATGAACAATTAAAGTGGCAATCTCGAAGATCTCTGAAGAGTTTCATTTAAATAAATGTCTGTTAAGTCACTATCTATCGCCGAATGACGTCATACAATGGTGATTGAGCCTATGACCCACTGATGAAAGTCATTGCATTTGCAGTATTATGAGTATTAAGAACCGGGTGTTTGTGGCAACTTCCCCACCATGCATTCAAATTAGCGTTAGTGACGCATTTTCCCTTTGAAGTGAGGTCCAATTACACACCTGCAATTACTGTTTTTTGCCATAGGTGCTGCCAAAGACAATGGAACGGAGATCTTCAAGATTGCCACTTTAAGTTTTCCAGAGTAGCCCTGGCAGAAACATGGAAATCTTTCCTTAGCCAGAAAAAAATTCTCTTAAGGTTGCTGGCTGATATGTGTTAATCACATAAGAGACCATAGGTTTCATATATTATATATTTCATTCATTCATTCATTTTCAACCGCTTATCCTGTTAAGGGTCGCGGGGGGTGCTGGAGCCTATCCCAGCTGTCATTGGGCGGAAGGCGGGGGAACACCCTGGACAGGTCGCCAGTCTATCGCAGGGCAGACACACAGACATATATATAGACATACAGACATACAGACATATACATTCACGCACACATTCATACCTGGGAGTCCCCAATTCACCTAACCTGCATGTCTTTGGACGTATTTCATATATTCTTAAAAAATACAACAAAAACAAAAGTCAGACAAGTAAAACATTTGTAAATAAATCTTACATATTGTGTTAAATCCACCATAATTGATTTCATAAGGTTTACAAAGCTAGCCCAAAGTCAAATGGTACTAGAGTGAGTACAAACAAAACAGTCGTGACTATATGAAAAGAAAACAACTTTCAACATCAAAAGATGGACTGAAACAAATATTCAATGGACCTTATGCTTGTAATCGTTAAAGAGGCCCAATGTCATAAAGATAGTGCACTGAGAGAAAAATGTTATGCTTTAAAAGAGATTAATTTGCTCTGTGCTGAAAGTGTTAAAAAAAAGCCCAAAAAGCTTGAATCCAGTGTAACAATAATTAATCTAAGCAATAATTGAATTAGATTTCAAATGATGAAGTAAGACTGGGATTTTGAAATTTAAATTAACACTGCTGTTTAATTTATCTTATTCTCTCAAATGTTATCCTGGGTGCTATTGTGTTAGGGCAAATAATAACAATAGTGTTGCATTGGTGGTCTTGAAGAACATCCATAACATATCTAGTTAGTTAGGTAAGAGGAATTGATAAGCAAATTGTCTTCAGCTGTATTCCACTTTGATGGTGTTTATCTGAACACAATATGGTGTGGAGAGTTTTCTACCTTGCTTCCACCTGCAAGGAATTCTGGGCCCTCTGACAAGATGTGATACAAGGTCCCCCCTACCCTAATGTGTCAACAAAGTGTAGTATCACCATGTGCTGCTGAAAGGCCCCTTCCAGCTTGGGGTTCCCTGGGTTCTCCCGCCTCTAGCAGGATCTAGATTTTAAATGCACATCCTATAGGACACTGCTGAGTCAAGGTCCACGGATAATAATGTTAGGCACTTTCTGACTGTTGGACTATAAGAGAACAGACTTAAGCTATGACATAATTTGGGGTTACATTAGAAACAGACTGATGAAAGAACCATTTTGGCTGCAATATTAAGTGCAATACAGTCAGATAAACACATCCAGCAACATGTGCCAACTGTTCAAAAATATTTTTGGAGGTAATTGTTTCCAAAGGTTGAACACTTGAATTTTAGAATATAATATAAAAAGTGGTAATTAACTCTTCTGAAGGTTGAATAAAATAAGATATAGGCCTACTGTATTAGTATTTTTCTAAATACAATTAATTATTTGCTCAACAGTTGTCTCCTCCAACAGAAGTTATGCTTTACTTATTATCGAGAATAGCAGCATACAAATATTACATTTCATCCTATAAGTTTGCCCATCAGTGGTGTAGCCCAGTGGTCTTAAATCATGTGCCCTACTTCCCAGTGGTTCGAATGAAACCTGCGCAGTCTTTAACATCGATGCACCAACCAATTGCGTAGCCTATCTTTATTTCATTTTATTCGGTTTTTTTTTTTTACAAAAAGCTGATGTTATTTAATTGAAGAAATGATTTATGACATATTCCCCTTAGCCCTTTAAGCCGCAAGGTTCATCATCAAAGAATCAACAAGGTCGTGTTTGAAACAAACAATGCATTTTGCTTAGGTGAAGTATTACTCGGTCTATAGAGGGATGTTGCATAAGACAGATGTGGTGGGAAAAGAGGAAACACAAGTGTCAGTATAACGGAAGTGGTACTGCCCTGAACGATACGCGGAGCAAGAAGGAGGACGGAGGCTGAACCGTGCAGAGAAAAAGCTTCAATTAAAAGTCGCCAATATTGTGAGTATATTAACCTTGCGCTTTTAAAATAGCCCACTTTATCATTCAAGTTTTCGTTCTAAGGTCAAAGTCGGGATGTGTGCTCCCTCCATCTTCGGGTTGAATTGTGTTGAGAAGCCGTCGTGCTAGGCGGGCTAGTGAAAGGACTTGCTAGCTGCTAAGATAACCTCCGTTCAGAACCGGTGTTGTGCCGAAATCTCACCCCCTGCCAGATTTCCACTCCCTTTCGCGTGAACGCCGTGAAGCCATGTTGTTACCGCGTTCTGGTGTTGTGCCGGAATTGTACTCCCTGCCAGATTTCAACTCTCCGTATCGTGAAGGCGAAGCGGAGCGGAAATCTGGCAGGGAGTGAAATTTCGGCACAACACCGGATTCCATGACACTTTGTTCTGTCAGGCTCACTGACATCCACGGGCCGTGTTACAGCTGGTGAAATTCAGTTAACGTTAACGTTATTTCTACCCATATACGCAAAATGCTTTGATATCACACTGGTTTACTGTTGATTGTAGACGAGATGCATCGATTCGCTAGGCCCCAAACGCTAGTCGAGAGTAATAGTCAGCCATTGCTAATGCTGGCCTAGCTAGCAGCCTACCGTTACATAGCGGTCCGTACGACGACGGTAGCTAACCCACCGCTAACCTCTCAAGTCGCCTGGCATTATCGTGAATACGACAGGTTGCTGCTATCTAACAATGGGGAATATATAACGAGTAACCGCTAAATCTGAGCATTGACGATATGAATATCTCGAATTTATTTTACCGATCTATCTTTAGTAACGTTAAGATAATGGTTGCTAGCGTTGAAAGGGCCTTAAAACCTGACCCAGGAAGGCTTCGGCTAATTTTAGCAAATGTCCACTGTAATAAACGAGCCAATTAGGCCTCACTGGATATCTAACTATAGCTTGTAGCTAACAGTTGTAACGATTGTTGGCCAAGTGAGTACAGAGTAAAATTGGCGAGGCCGGGTTCACAATTTTTATAACTGTTTTAGCTAGCTAGCTAACGGTAGCTAGTTGAGGTATGTAGTCAAGTTTTGATTGACCCAGTTGTTAATGGAAGTGTTCGGGCCTCACAATCCAAAAAGCACGTCCTTAGTTTCTATTGAGATTCATTGTTTTATGAAGAAAAGACAGGCCTTTTTATTCAAGTGACATTACTATAGAGAATAAATAGAATTGTAGAATAGAGTAATAGAATACAGCACAAAGATGCACCAGAAATGAAGCTTTGATTGTCTTTAACTGACTTCTTGTAACCACTCATATGATATTCTCTCCCTCCTCAGTCTAGAAAATGGATAAGAACGACCTGGTACAGAAGGCCAAGCTTGCTGAGCAGGCTGAGCGCTATGATGACATGGCTGCTGCCATGAAGTCAGTGACAGAGCAGGGTGGGGAACTCTCCAATGAAGAACGCAACCTGCTGTCTGTCGCCTACAAGAATGTGGTAGGAGCACGTCGTTCATCCTGGCGTGTCATCTCCAGCATTGAGCAGAAAACTGAGGGTAATGAAAAAAAGCAGCAGATGGCACGTGAATACCGGGAGAAGATTGAAAGCGAGTTGCAGGATATCTGCAACGATGTGCTGGTAAGAGCTGCTAACTTGTCGGGTAGTTGTGTTGGCAATACTCACGTTAGACATAGCTTATTTATAACATGGACTTCATAATCTCAACCACTTTAATTTTCAGGGACTTTTGGACAAGTATCTCATTGCCAATGCAACTGCTGCTGAGAGCAAGGTGTTCTATCTGAAAATGAAAGGAGATTATTTTAGATACCTCTCTGAGGTAGCATCTGGGGACTCCAAGAAGAGTAAGTAAACAGGATATGATTGTATGTGATGACTTTGTGCTGTTAAGACTTATTTCATTAACTTTATGTGCAACAGTGTTTGTGATTAGACAATCTAGGCAAATAACATGATGCACAGGAAATATAGTGTAGTAAAACAATATAAAGACAAATAAATCGATTGATAGTATTGGTAAAATTATTATTTTTCTTTGTGCCCCTGAAGCCACAGTGGATAACTCCCAGCAGGCATATCAGGATGCTTTTGACATCAGCAAGAAAGAGATGCAGCCAACACACCCCATCAGGCTTGGCCTGGCCCTCAACTTCTCAGTCTTCTACTATGAAATCCTCAACAACCCGGAGAGGGCCTGCACCCTGGCCAAAACGGTACAAATATAGTCCTCAATCCATGGCTTTGACACTTTTTTTTTTTAATAACCATATTAAAGTGCCTTTTCTTCCCCTTCTTGGGACCCAGAACTGATTTTAGACGTTGTATAGACTTAAAGCTTTGTCTATATATCTAGTAGTTTTAGATAATATGCTGAATTGGTGACCCAATTTAATCTGTGCAATCACCTTTGGGCCCTGACCCAGTCTTTGAAATATGCTGTTCTAGAAAATGCAATCAACAGCATAGCACTGTTATTTTGTCAAGCTTTGCATTTCAAGTACAATACATTTTGTTATGTTCTTGTTTTATACACAGGTGGGCCATTTATAATATTTAGTTTTGATTTTTCAGTCCATTTTGCACAGTCACTGCCAACAAATGTTTAGATAATGCAGTTATAATAGGTGCCTTGAATTCTATCATTGGTTTACTCATTTTATTTCAGGCATTTGATGAAGCCATTGCTGAACTTGACACTTTGAACGAGGATTCCTACAAAGACAGCACCCTGATCATGCAACTACTAAGGGACAACCTGACTGTGAGTTATAGGGCCTGCTGTTTTGCTTCAGATTGACACTGATGTGTTACATGTAGTTAATCATAGATACAGAAATGCATCGGAGGAAACTGATACATAATATACTTTTTCCTCTCCACAGCTGTGGACATCAGAAAACCAGGGAGATGAGGGAGAGACCGGAGAAGGGGAAAACTAATGGAATTGCACTGTTAATCCACCTACACTCTTATCTTAAACACAGACAGCTTATATACATCCCCCTCCACTCCATCGGCCCCTTCCCCTTCTGTATGACAAGCAGCCTGAATTGCTCCTGACCAACTAGTTTACCCCTCTCATCTCACTGAGAGGCGACGGTAATTTTCAGTTGTTAGCAGGTTCAGTCACTTTGTGGAAAAATGTTGTATTCAGTAGCGAGTCCATGTTGCTGTTTTTTTTTTTTTTTTTGGTTTTTTTTTTTTTTTGGGTTGGCTTTGTGTATATGTGTCTGCTAGGTTGTATGTTTGAGCGAGAGGGAGGTAGTATGATTGAATATGTATGAGTGTGTATATGGGGGGGGGATTCTAATCATCCTTCCTTAATTCTTTTGTCCCAGCTAGTTTGTTGTGTGTTTTTCATCCTTTTTTGTTATGTTCTTTTATGTGATTCGTCATGGTATTTACAGGTTTTCTCGTATGGTAACTAACTGGCAGTTGATTTTCACCAAACACTGTGATGCTAGCTGTTCCATTTGCTTCACAAACCAAATTGTTTGCTTTTGAAATTCAGACACAGTACAATCCTGTTTTAACTAACTGCAATTCTGCTGTGGGCTCATACAGAAAGGAGGCAGGCTGTATTGTGACACTGGCATCTTAGTGTTATGCTCTTTGATCATGTTCACAAATTCACCGTTTTAAAAGTTTGATCAAGGGACCCTTTAGATTGTTGTTAGATTTCCTCAACATAAGACATTCCACTTATTAGGCTCTTTGAAAGGCAGTGCTTTTTTCTTTTTCTTTTTTTAAATTATTTTTTTGGAACTAAGTGTGGATTATTCTCATAGTTTTACTCACTGTTCAGGTGCTGCTTGAACTCAGTACAATGAAAATTGTATGTGCTTAAATGTGGTTCCATGTATTTTGCAAGACTGACTATCATCTGTATGTAAAACCTGAAGTAACCTTTTATTGATGTTAATTGACAATGTCTTATCACACTGTATCAACCCTGCTTGCAAAATATTCCACTTAAAGCGGTTGTTTTCTCCAAAGTTTTTGTGCCTGGCTTTCTCTTGTAGCCTCTTTCAATTTTATTAGTTGCAGCAGCTGTTTTCATTTTTTTTCTAATGAATTTTCAGGATGTAATAGTTTGACTGAACACATTTCAAGTGATGATCAAGATTTCTTTATTTTACAAGACACATCTCTATTAGCTACTATTTTGAAGATGTAAATTGGAGAATCCCATTCCATCACCTTGAAAGAAGCCCAGTGTCACAATACCATGTATCACCACTACATTCCACATATTGTAGTTGAAGACACCATTCCACATATAGCTGACAGTCTGTTTACTTTGACAATGTTCCAGTGAATTGAGATAATCTTCAATTGAAAAAAAATGTCATTTTATCTCTATGCTTGATGAAAATGCAGTTAGTGAATGTGGAACAAAGCCTGTCTGTATATCAGGTATCTCAACTTGCTTTGTTTTTACTGACAAGTCTTCTGGCTAAAATTTGCTTCTGTAACAGTCTATTACCCAGTGCACACACGTGGTTGTGAAAATTTAGAATAGCTCTAAAAAGCAATGATGACATGGAGATAAACATGGTTGGTGTAATTCTAGATTTGTGTATGTATCTTAAAACCATTCTAGTTTCACTTTACATGTAAGAAATAGGAAAGTGTCAAAGACCATTCAGTGAAATAAAGTTTCGTTTAAGATAACAGGCAAAATGTCTATCTTTTTTCTAATAAAGTAATATCTGAGTATTTCAAAGTCAAAATTTTTACTTTGTTTATTTCACACAAAATATTAAGCGGAATTAAACGTCTTTCCGTTTTTTAACTACATAGGTTAGATAACTAACGCCGCTGCTGGTTGAGTTAATTCCCGAGAGTAATAATGATTAAAATGTCACAGTGCAAAAAACCTACATTATTCAGCAGCCCGCTAGTCATTTCATGTTTAATAACAAATTACCTGTACCGTCAAAGTCTCTGAACAAGTCAAGCTATTTTTCGCGGAAATTTAACAGCAACCACCAGAGGGCGACATACGGAGAATATTATGATTTACACATTGGTATCCTGAACTAGTTTTTCTCGCGGACGGCAATTTCATTTCACCGCTACCGTCACGGAGTTCGATTAACCGATACTCGCGGAGGGTGAAGGCAGGTGTTCCACGGCAATAATTAAATTTAAACAAAAACGTTTTCAAGGTGTGAACACATCACACTATTACCAAACTGGAAATCATACAAATCGTACCAGTAGCACGACGTTGACCAATTAACGAAAGTAAGTAACGTTAACTTCGGTGATTTTTGATTGAGTTAGCTATTAATACTTTGTATAAGTTGGTTTGGTGTTTTGATTCAAATGTAGCCACGGTGCGCTAGAGGATAAGCTGTTTTGATGAGCGCAGTAAACTGAAGTCTATGTGAGCTAAATGCACTGTTTGCTAGGTCGTTAGGGACCTGAAGGTGCGACACTAAGTTAGCTTACTGTAAACTGATGATGGAAAGCATTTACTGCTTAGCTAAATTATCTGACAGTAATTAGTTATCTAGTGGAAGATATATTTTTTTTAATTCTGTGAATCCAGTTTAATGACACGCTTTGTTTGTTGTCCAAATGAACAAATGAAGTGGAACAATGACATGGAGATCTAAGCAGACAGTCGTTGTTTCATTGGTTAATGCTCGACCGGCGACGCTTGAATTAGCATAAAGTAGATTTCGACTTGACA
>OMKK01039333.1:0-11747 GCA_900302305.1 Polymixia japonica | reverse complement strand
CTTCTGCTGTTTCCTCCTCCACCTCCTCCCTTCTCCTCTCCTCCAACTCCTCCATCCGCACCCCCCACTTCCCTCACATCCAGCAGACACATACAGTGGAAGGAGTGAGACTAGGTTGTATTATAAAGATACCATCGCAACTGATAAAGCAGCTTCCAGCTCCTTCAACGCCACATAATTGGGCTTCAATCTGGGTACAACTATTAATGTTAATACTGGTATTAAGTTGAGCAGTATTAAGAAAATTCAGCTTGCTTTCAATTGGATTACTTGCGAGTTCAAAATTGGTCCGAATGGCATAATTACATTTCACGAGGAGTTTGAAACCAGTGGTGATTCTTCCCACTTTGCTGGAATCTGCAGAGTCAGTTGCGTTTACATAATGTTTTTGTTCTCGAAAATTTGTCCTTTTATATGACCTTTCACATCAATTTGATATCGGCTGACTTCGAAAAGAGAGTCCTGTTTCTTGTCTGTTCTTGTTTTTGGATTCTATACTCTTGATTTGGACTATATGTAGAACTTGGTTTTTCCAGGGCAGTTGGTTGGACAGGAGGACAGATGGCTTCTATGTGACGTAGGTCTATAATAAACCATAAATGGCAAGACCCAATACCCCAGTCATAGACCATGCTAGGCCCAGTTACCGTTCACACCAGCTTGAGTTCACCTGATGTACCTACACACCTTTTGGACATACCTGTCATTGATTTTTACCTTTTTTTGTGTTCCACAGAACTGCATTGATTGGCCGCTGGGGGGGGCATTTCCGTGCTTTTACTTTTATAAGAGCTAGAGAGCTTCCCTGTGTATCCTTCAAGTAGCAGTGGACTTTAAACACAGTCGAGAGCTCACTAGAACGAGACTATGAAAGACAGATGTGACCTTGCTTCTTGCACGGATCAACTTTGTTTTTTCACAAGCTGAACCAGGCTAGGAGCGGTGTGCTGACTCTCTGCTGTCCCACCTCTTTTCCCTCTCTCTGCCTATCTCTATCTGAATGATTCTCTCAAGGAGGAAGAGGAGAAAGATGAAGATGAATCGAAGGAGGTTACTACGCCTACTCACTGGGCCAAGCTTGATCCAAAGTCAATGAAGGTAAGGTTCAAGGACCTAAGCACAGTTAAAGTCCCACTTCCTGGTTTTTAGAACAAAATACTTGACGTGGGTTATTTGAACCAAGCAAAGGTGCAGATCTCCTATTGGACAGGCTGTTTGGCGTGGTCACAAAGGGGCAGATGCAGGGGGTTTGAAGGGTTTTATAGCTTTACAAACGGACGCTGTTGTGCTAGGCTAGCCACGTTACAGCATGAAACGTATGCCATGTGGGAAGTCAGGCTCCGTTTACAAAATTAAATTTTTCAAAATACTCATAAATGGCCTAAAATGGCTGTTTTTGGACTTGATTCATTGTAGAAACACATTGTGCAGCACCGGGACACTCGGCAAAAAACATAAACATCAGTCAAGTGGGCCTTTAACACCTCCCACCATAAAGGTTTGCAAATGTCAGGAAATCTCTATTCAACCGGTCAGGTATTGAATGCCAAGCATCGGTGCTCAAATTTGCCTATGACCAATCCAATAGCCTCAAGTGAGATTCAAACATCTAGGAATGCAGCAGAAACATCCAGCTGGTGTACAACTGTAGCAGGAAGCTGGGTGAGGGAGAGAGTAGATCAGAATCAGGCACATTTTCATCGTGGTCCCAAAAGATCTGCTCCAGTCACGCCGCTTAAACGAGCTGCGATAGACTTCTGTGGTCCTTTTTTTAAAGGTGTCCTAGTAAAAGTTTTTGAACTTGTGTAGCATCGTCCCAACCCTGTTTTCCGTCCCCTTCTAGGTGAACGACCTGCGTAAGGAGCTGGATTGTCGCTCTCTGAGCTCTAAGGGGTTAAAGTCTCAGCTGATCGCCCGCCTCACTAAGCAGCTGAAGGTGGAGGAGCAGGTCGAAGAGGCCAAGGAGCCAGAGAAACCAGAGAGCAAAGCTGCTGAGGAGGAGGAGCCGCCTCGTACAGAGGAAGACCGAGAGGTACAGAGGACCTGGTCATCTAAATAACCTTGCGGGAGTCTGTTTTATGGTGCAGGGCAGAACAAATGCAAGTGTCATGCAGAGCATCACATTTTAATCGCTTATGCCTGCATGTTTTGATTATATCTATGAGATCGCTGGTCAGTTTTTTAAAGTCTACATCACGTCTAGAACGTGTTAAACTGTTCAGAAGCCGTCTAAATCGGTATCCTGTCAATCTCACATTTCGTTGCGTCCGTCTCCGCCAGGAGGAGGAGAGGAAGAAGCAGGAGGAGGTGGAGCGCCACCTCCGGAGGGAGAGGCGCTACATCCTCCCCGACGAGCCCACCATCCTGGTGCACCCCAACTGGGCGGCCAAGAACGGCAAGTTTGACTGCAGCGTCATGTCCCTGAGCGTGCTGCTGGACTACAGGCTGGAGGACAACAAGGAGCACTCCTTCGAGGTTCGTTTCGTTCTCTGTCTCCTGAAGTGACCTGTTTTGTTTTTTTCCCTGTATTGAGGTTGCTCACACGCCTGTCTCCTCAGGTGTCCCTGTTTGCGGAGCTGTTTAATGAGATGCTGCAGAGAGACTTCGGCTACCGGATATATAAAGCTCTTGCCGGGCTTCCTGCCAAGGACGAGAAGAAGGAAAAGGAGAAGAAGGCCAAGAAGGAGGCCGAAAAGAAGGAGGCCGAAAAGCGCGAAATCAAGAAGGAAAAAGACGAGGACAGTGAAGAGCCGGCGGTGAAGAAGTCCAAAGAGGAGGACGACAAGAAGAAGGTAGGCCTCGCTAACGGAGCCGCTCCTCCTGTTCACTCTTCCAAGTCTCTACGAGTTGTGTGTGTCTCTATGAAGGCTTATGATACGTTGTCCTTCACCAGGACGACGAGAAGGTCCTGAAGAAGGAGGAGTCTCGCGACGAAGAGGAGAACGAGGACGAGGGCAGCACGGCCAATGCCGAAGAATACGACCCCATGGAGGCCGAAGACGCAGACGATGACGACGACGACGGTACTGCTGTTTTTGTTTTGTTTTTTATAGAAGGAATTGGCTAGAAATAGAACCAAAGATGTATTCTGGAATATCCTACAAAAATGATGTGGTCTGTGATGAGAAAACATGCACCACGCTGAACAGGTGATGGATAACATAATATCTGAGACCTCCAACGGGGGAAAGACATCGTTCCCCCTTTGGTTTACTTTGAAGCGCTTGTTGTGTTCATGTTGAAAGGGATGCAACTGATAGGTTGTGTTAGAGGTCACCACTGAGTGAATAATGTATCGGATCCCACTGCTGGGAATCTGACTTCGTGCCTCTGTCGAACCACTGCCACTTATCTGTCTCTGTCCTTTTTCGATCTGTCTATTCCTCAGATAAGGATGACGAGGACTCCAATGACAGGGAAAGGAAAGACGACCGCAAGGACGACCGGAAGTCCTCCAAGGAGAGGTCTTCTAAAGACAAGGTGGGTTTTATGGTCACAGCGGGACGTCGGGCAGATGTCGCCTCGGAGTAGAGTGTAAACACTGCCGTTGTGTCCTCCTAGGACAAGGAGAAGAAGCAGATGGTCACATACAACAAAGACCTGCTGATGGCATTCGTCTACTTTGACCAGAGCCACTGTGGCTATTTGATGGAGAGGGATCTAGAGGAGATCATGTACACACTGGGCCTACACCTGTCCCGCGCTCAGGTACACAGACACAGACACACACACAGACACAATTTCTCTCAATGTCTCTGTTCTGTTTGTGCTTAGATGTCGTTTGCACTTGTCTGGGCTGCCAACACTCTACATTTGTTTATATTTGTCTCGGTCATTAGCTATGCTAACATGCGCGCCAATAATGCAATTATAATGCGATTCAGACAGTAATACGATTAAGTCAGAACCCATACTAGAAACATAGAAACACCATACTCTGATTATGTTAAAGCAATTATGCTCATAGTTGAAGTAACATCATCACAGTACGATATGTGGAGTATTCTGATCTTACTGGCATTATTCGGGGCCAGTAAGAGCATGTATACACTTTGGTCAAATTTCTTAATCTCTGATCAAGTGCAGTTGGTGACGTAGCGCTTCATGTGAAATGGGAAGTGAAGTTTGTGCAAACGATGCCGAGAAGCTAAAATTAGACACAACTTTGCAAAATGTTGTCACATTATAGAGTCATGTAAACAGCATAATAGCAGTATTGTGCAAATGTAAACGCAGCCAGTGTTGCGAGTGTTTGGTTGTGGAAGTTTGTGAGCTCTTTTTAATTCCAAAGTTGGTGTCACCGTCACTCATTCTGCCTGTTTCAAAGTCACTCATTCAGTCATTGACTGTCCACAGATTACGCTGTGCCGTCCTCTGGGCACATGTAAGTCTGCCTGAAGCTCAGTAAAACACGGTCACCTGAAGCATCACGCTGTTTTGTTCTCCATTTCCAGATTAAGAAGCTATTGAACAAACCGGTGGTCAGAGAGTCTTGTTACTACCGTAAACTGACGGACAGGGGAAAAGATGAGCCTGTTCCTTCCCTAAGTGACGTCCAGATAGACAACCTGATAGGTGAGCTGACCTGGCTTTTCAAATTTCAGCCTATTTCTGTCTACTTTCTTTTTTCGAAGTCTTGACGTTACATGGGGCTAACCCCAATCCTAATGAAATTAGATGTGTGAAGTATTTATTCTCGTGAAATTAAACAAGGGCTGGGCTTGTTTTGCCAACTCGTTTTTCTTTGCTGATCTCTTTGTTTCCAGGTAACCGAGGGCTGCTCCCAGCCCCGAAGGCTCGGGCCAAGTTAGAAGCCAGCGAGTCTGGGAATCTGATCGTGTACAACGGAGCCATGGTGGACATAGGCAGCATGATGCAGAAGCTGGACAAGAGTGAGAAAGCAAGAGAGGAGATCGAACAGAAGCTCATCGTGCAGGACGCCAAAATGGGTGCGTCCGTGAATCGCCTATCTTCATGTTAGAGTGGTGTCTATTGACATGTTATAGGCTGTCTGACCCGCAAGCTACACTCTGTGTCAGAAGTCCATCAGGACTGTGATCTGGCTCAATTTGAGCTTTGCTACAGAGAAGCCCAGACTGACCTCATTTGGCGTTCCCTCTCTGTGGGACTGCTGTGGCTGAGTGGACTGGCACATTACTATCAACTATCAAGTATAGGACAGGATCCAGCAACACTGATATTGGCTGATAATGTTGAATGGTAGGTTTATTTATTCCCTTGATTGCAATCGTCCGTCTAACCCCGCGTTGTCGCCCTGTTCCAGACGACGACGCCAAGCATCTAGCCCAGTTGGAGCAGGCCAACAAGGCCCTGTCCAGGGACCTGGAGGAAACGAAGAGCGTCCTGAGCCAGACCGAGGAGACTCTCAAGGCCACCGACGAACAGAAGGCCAGCTACCAGGACCAGCTCAATAAGAGCGCCAGCAGCCTTACCGCTGCCGTCAAAGACATGCTGGCAGTCCTGAAAAAGGTGACGTGGTTTAAATAATAGTCAAACTGTTGTTTTACCAGTTTGTGTTGGTTTTTTCGCCATTTAGTAGATTGGTCCAAATTCACTGATTCTTTTTCTTCCCCTCTTAGAATCAGGAAGTAGAGGAGCCCTCCGAGTCGGCCACCGTCGATCAGACTCGGACATCTCAAACGAATGGGGCTGATGAATGAAATACACCAGTCAAAGAATTTAATCTGTGACTTTAATTTTGTAAGAAACCTGTAAATATGCACTAAACAAGTATGATTTGACTCCTCTTTTGTTTGGACCTATTGTTGTTTTCCAAGGACATGTATAGATTTCTTCATTAAGTAGTTCAGTTGTGTTTGTTTGATCTCATGATTTTCATAAAAATAGATTTGTTTCAGTGACTTAGTTTTATTACCTAGACAGTGACTCATTCTAATTTAAACTGATCATTTTTAGTTTGTCATGACTTAAAGTGCTAACGAATACTTTTTTCACTGCTTTGCCCTATCATTATGGCCATTGAAGTACATGTAGATTTATGCCAGTATGTGTGAGTTGTACTTATCAGAGTTTTTTTTTTTTTTTCTAATTAGCAATAATGATGCTATTTATGTGCAAGAGAATTCATACAAAGTATATTTAAAAGAAATCAAACTAATTTTGGAAGGCTATGGGTGAAAGGGCGTTCCAGGTGATGTTCAGACAGAATTCCTTTGTAAACATGTTCCCCATCTCAATCCACTGTTTAACTGACAGCTGTGTTCAATAAACACATTGTTAATTTTGTAATTCCTCTATTTGGCAGATTTTACTGGCTTCTGTTTTAAGGCACACATGACTATGCATGATTCTTCCTGGGGGGAAAATAACCTCAACATCTTATGGACCTTTTTCCTGTTGGCACCTCTTGGCTAGAGCATGACTACTGTGCTGCTGATCATGTGGTTCATATTTTTACTAGGTTAGGTTAGTTTAGGTCTGTCTTCTGTCTGTTTAAAAGAGAGCTACATGTGAACCAAACTATAAGCTGAATGAATGTCTCATGGTAATCGTTGCTGCAAAAGACACATGAAATCTTTAAAGTTCATCTCTGAATTCTGTGCATTAGTTGTTTTGGGTTGTTATGGAAAAGAGCCAAAATTATATTCAATTGAGCCCCAAAGCAGCCAAATTTATTTTTATATTGACAATGTACTCCATGGATGTCTTGTGAATAATTAAAGTGGTTCATTTTAACACTTTAATGTGTCTTTCCACGTTTTCCTTTTTAATCTTTGTATTGTTTCTATGATTACTAGTACATTTTTGTTCACTGCAATTTATTTTATTTTTGAATAATCAAGTAGATGTTTGACAGTCAGACAACACGTTGTAATGCGGCACAATTCACCAGCTGGGGGCAGCGCTGTAAAGGAGCATCAAGCAAAGTAGAGCTTGGCAGCTCAACTTGCTCTGTGTATTAATAAAATAGACAGGTAGCTACTGGTAGAAACCAGTTGTGAACTATATCTGTCACTGATAAACCTCCACCCTTCCACATTTGTTAGTCATCAAAGACTTAACTGGACCCAAGACTAGTGAATAGTTGGCTGCAACATCAGACAGAAGAAATGCACAGTAAATATGCTTAATCAAGTCAGGTGATTGTGGATCATCAGATTTAGTTAACTGGTGTATGGTGTCCTCCCCATATGAAAAAGATCTGTAGAAATCATATGTTTTGTATGTTGTCTTGCACACTTTTGGCCCCTTTCATACATCAACATTGTATGTTCATCAAAGTATACAAATAGTGTATGAAAGGGGCCATAATCATGCAAGAAAACATATACAAAACATACACAACCATTGTACATTTTACAACATATATGATTTTTACAGATCTTTTTCATATGGGTAGCCACTAACCAGGAACAAACTAAATAGTGGAACTCTGGGAGGTTCCTGCCTCTCAGTCACTTGGAGATCCTTAACCTTTGAAGCTATTGTCACCTGAGACATCTCTGTGAAACATTTAAAGGTCTTTACGTCTCTGAGTGATTGGGGTTTGCCGTCCTACTGTTGATGTAATGCTGGTTACTGGCTTTTGTTTCCTCTCTCACCCCTCCCTTCAGACATCAACACACACATGTGTAAAGTACACACACACACACACACACACACACACACACACACACACACACACACACATCCATAATATGCTGGGAAGGGAAGTCTTCTTCCTTTCCATATGCCGAACGGAAGTATTGGAACTGAGAATTTGACTTTTTGTTTTCACCAGTGAATTATCGTTTGAGAAATCGCTGTCTTTGGTGGAAAACACCCTACAATGTGTGCTAGAGACTGTCTTGATGATGCACTCCAGCCTGCAAGGTCATGTCAGTGGGAGGCCAGTGTGATGTTTATGAACACATCTGAGTCCTCCCTATTTAGCTGAAGCTCTAACCCAGGGCCACTTACAATGAGAGGAAAAGTAGAATAAGCTTAAATTCCTAGATCATCAAAATTACAAGCGACCAATAGTAGGACGTGCAAAGGTCGTGGCCATGACAATATTCCTGTGACCATAGATTGAAGGACTTTTTTAGAGCAGTTAGAATGATTAAAGGAGAGGGGATCCCATTCAGGGGAGATGGTGATATGCTTTTTCTTAAAAGGGTGACTTTTCGGAGTTTTAGAGTGACTTTGCTGTTCCGATTGGAGTAGGAAGGTCATTCCACCATTATTATCATTCAAACATTATGGGATGCACAGATATGAGTGAAGCAAAGATCACACTTATTTATATGTTTATTTTACGGGAATAGAGCACATATATTCTACTAGGATCCTGAGTGGCAGTGTCATCCATTTGGAACGTTTGCATCCCACTAGTTTTCCATGGATGGTCATCGAGACAGAGATTCCTCTGTTGTCCCAATTTCTCTGTGAAAAAAGTGACTTCCCACAGTGCTTCAGATAGGTGCTGCGGCTGCAAATTCTTCTTGAGTCCCGACTGAACGCTGGAACAGATCCTGCCGAGTGCGATTCTGTTTACACTGTGTTGCAGTGAAAAAAAGGTTAAGAACCTTGGACTCAGCAGGAAACACCTCTGTCCACTTTTCAACAGCCTGTCTGAGTCGTTTCCTAGGGAGTGCTCCGTTGAACAATGTCTGCCACCCAGTGCTGTGGCATGTTATGCGACTGTTGGTCAAGGCTTTTGTCCTGACGTCCCTCTCTGAATGGGTAACGCACAAACCAAATTTTTCCCCAAGGCACCACACACACACGCACACACACACACACGCGCGCCCTTCAAAATCTAGCAGCATCATCTGTGTATGCGTGTGAGCTCGTGTACGTGTGTGCGTATGCACATGTGATGTGTGAAATTGGACCCCACCGTAGAGAGCGGAGCAGGTAACCCCACTCCCGTGCTGCAACAGAGGTCCTTTGTGGCCCTTCTCCGCCCCTCCTGTTTAACCCCCCGGTATCAAAGAGCTTGGGTAAGGGTTGAACTCACAGGCCGGTCTGTGGACAATCAGCCCATTTCAATGCAGGGTTGATTTTTTTTTTTTTTTCGGGGGCGGGGGCAGACGGGTTTAGTGAAAAGCGAGTTTGGTTTAGTAACTGATCACGTCGCCATCTGCACCCCCCTCCCTTGTTGCTCGCATTTCATGTAAATAAGGCTACTGAAGTCTCGGGGTGGGGTTACAGAGGTTAGAAAACATGTGCAGATGTGGTGTGACATTACACTGGTCTCATTGTTAGTTTAATATAGTCAGAAAAATGATCTTGTAAGTGGCTCGTATTCTATTATGCATTAACACAGAAAGCTGAAATGCTGCGACTCCGACTTCCCTGTGTGCTCGCGGGTGTGTGTGTGTTTCATTTCTGACGTTTTGAGGCGTTTCTTGTTATTGCTGGTCCCCCCTTGTCCTCTACGTTGAGCTCCGTCCGGGGTCTCCTAGTTTGATTTTCAGGGGCTGCTTTGCGGGCTGTTATCTTCTGGAAGTAAATGACTTATATCCTCATTCTTATGGTCAGTCTGTGAGTCAAACCCATCCCTGGCTGGTTGTTCTCCCCTCCCCCTCGTCGTCACAAACTGTCACACACACTCAGCAAATCACCCCCTTTTCTCCCTACCATCCTATGTGCATGTCAAAAGTTCAGAGTTGCAATTATCATGACAAAGCCCGCTCCCCCAGCCTCACACACCAACGCTGAAAGGCCCGAAGGATGAGCTTTTCATAACCTGCCAGGAGTCACTGTTTGTTTGCTCTCCGCATTGTTTCCTCGCTTTCCTCTAGAAGACGATGACATGACATGACAAGACAGAAGCGCAGGCCTGAACAGTTAGCCGAGAGAAGCCTTTAAAACTGTGTCGGCGTTTGTGGGTTCAAAAAGCAAAGTTTATTCTCCGAACCCGGTCGAATCCAACTGAACTCTGACCCCATAGGTGGCTGTTGGAGTTGTCTCAAAGCACAAATGCTGTCTTCTTTGCTTCACCTCTGAGACTGTATGACCTTATTCTTCACTCATCATTAACTGTCTTATTGCATTTTGTAACAAAAATTGGAATTTGTGTTACTCATGAACTGTAATAGAGATAATTCATTCATACACCAATTAGCCAGATTTCTCCATTTCTCTGGGGTAAATGAGGTTTCCCTCTCAGCTTGTCTGTACGTTCCTCTCTTCTTAGCCCATCTCCTATGAGTTTTACCAGAGGACTCCTGCCCACTAAAGTCAAACAAACAGGTCCAACCGACCTCTTACTTGCTGTTTGATACTTTAGGTAATTGATACATGAGAGACTCCATTGAAGGTCTCTGCTCGGCCTAACCTTGTCTCCCCAGCACCCAAGGCCCCTGCTGGAAGAGAGGGGCCCTGTTCAGCTGGAGGAGCCTGCTCCGGGACCCCTGCTTCCTCAGGACCGGGACAGCAAAGTGGTGTGGTTGTTGAGGAAATGATCCTCTCTCCAGGCCTTTCCCTGGGAATACTGGGTTACAGTGTGAGAAAGTTCCACGTTTGTTTTTGACAACATGCCTCTGGGGCGTCTCCCAGTGGGAACGCAGGAACGCCTCACCTCTGTGCCGTCTGGACGACCCTCCCAAGAGCAGGAACACCACAAGTACATCAATAGTCCACGCTACTTTGTATCCCTGCAATGTACAGCACGTAGATTTGAATTGAATACATACATATATTTCAGCCCATATATCAGGTGACTGCATTTCTAGAACCTCTTCAGTGCAACTGTATATCCCTTAGCAGTAATTTGAAGTAAGGTTCATATTTAATTGGTTAACAATAGCTTCACAACGCATAACATTAACCTTGGCTTAGCATCTACACTTTGGGGCCAAAGCAGATTTTCCCTAATTGCCATTGGATGTTGCCCTGAAGGAAGTATGTCAGTCAGTAAGATAATCATACAGTGGGAAACTGATGATTGCCAGTACCAGCCTGCAATTTGGAAAAACAAACATTTCCATTGTGAGACTGCATAGCTAGCTTTGACGTGGTGCATGCAAACGTGAGTCAAAATATTTGGGTCTGCAGAGCAACAATGGAATGGACAATAGGACACAGGAAGCATGTCTATTCAGCCCAGATGGTACAGTAAATCCCAGTCATTCATACTGTAGCTCTGCACACATGCAACTGAAGAGCCAGGTGGAACGCCTGATAACTTGATAAGACTGCAATTCGCAGTTTAACTGTTTATCTGAGACTCAAGTTTAGACATAGTTATGAGCAGCATTTGAACACGCACCTGATTTGTATTCTTATTTTCCATCCTTTGTTTGATGTACTACTGCACTATAGGGAGTGAAGATGGTTCTCTCTCATGACAACGTTCTCTGAGAACAAGTTTCTATCTATTTTTTTTATTTATTTAACCTTTATTTAACCAGGAAAATATTCTTGAGATTAAAAATCTCTTTTACGAGAATGTCCTGGCCTATCTATCTATCTTATCTTCTCTTGCACTAAATATATGTTAAAACAGGCAATACCCAAATATCACAACCTGGTTTCTTTGGTTTCCTTGACCCCCCCTCACCCCCCATCCTCTCCCTTCCTTCAGCTCCTTTTCCTGTCCTCCTTCCTCATTGAAGTGCAAAGCTTTAAAACAGGCCAGGAAGTCCCCGGCAGGCATTTCCTGCATGCTTTGGGTCACCTTGGAGCATGGGTCACTGAGAACAGTGGGAGGCTACTCTTCCTAACAAGACTGCCTGAGACTCTGTCTGTCTGTGTGTGTGTGTGTGTGTGTGTGTGTG